>QJPP01002536.1:0-69918 GCA_003996215.1 Jaltomata sinuosa | reverse complement strand
ATAGGATTGATGCACTCTTGAGCAGACCTAACAGGATAGACTCTCATCAACAAAGGATGATACTATTTATATCTCCTGTTGGTACTGAGGATTGGTACACATATATGAGCATGCTCACTGGCGGTCAAATCCAATGGAGGTATTCATGGTTATCACCTCGAGTTGCTGTCATTAGGGGGCGTGAGCAATATTACATTGAGCTCATCGGTTTGAAAGGTCTTCAACCATATGCTCCTATTCGAGTTCTTCGACAATTTGGACAGTGTCAAGTCATTCCACTCCGTTCAGACATGGGTAGATTCGAGGTCGATTTCGAGCCGCTCTATGAGATTCCTAGAGCAAGAGAGTTGCTTCACCAATGGGGAAATTTGGTGATGATTGAGGTGCCTAATGGACAAGCACACTGCACTCCAGAGTATTACGCTTGGTTAGTGGCAAACTATGACGTGAACTCTAGCCCTCAAGGACAAGCATTTGGGTTCGAAGATTCGACGGAAGCTGAGTGGGCACGTAATCTGTTGTATGAAAATCTCGTTGTCACACCTGAAATGCTGGCACAAGTCATCCCTGGATCTTTGGAGCAGTATCTTGGAGGGGCATGAAGACTTGATTTAGTAACTAGGATTCCCCTTTGTTATCTTGTATCCCCT
Source organism: Jaltomata sinuosa (assembly GCA_003996215.1). Taxonomy (NCBI): domain Eukaryota; kingdom Viridiplantae; phylum Streptophyta; class Magnoliopsida; order Solanales; family Solanaceae; genus Jaltomata; species Jaltomata sinuosa. The sequence goes on along the minus strand of QJPP01002536.1, from coordinate 69,268 downwards.
TTATGTCATTTTTCATTTCATTTAAACTTGATGTAATGGTTAATTTGCGCTATTTCTATGAAGATGTTTGTTCTTTTATTATCTAACTCCAAACTCAAGTATTGTTATTAATTAAAGCTTGGATCAATTTATCATAATCTCAAATATTTGGCGCTTAGGCCCACCTCTGGCATAAAAGAGGCCCCGTGCATATTAGAACGCGTTTTAATTATCAAATTTTCCTTTACTATGTGATTTATGTGATATGTATGTATGTTTCAACATTATTTGCGTAATTGCTATTATTATCTTTAAGCAATAATTACTGCTTTATACTGATATTTTCTTTTCTTTTGAAGGTTTTTATTCTTGCTTTAATTATTTCCCCCCCAAAAGGTTGATTTACGTTGACTGAGAACTGGCGGATCACCCATACTTTACGAGATCCAAAGCACGAGCATCCACCAACATGACTGATTCAAGTGCATCTGACCAGGCTGGCTTAGGGCTTATCACCGTTCTTAGAGACGATCCTGAGACTTTGGAGGGGAGAAACGCAACCCTTCAGGATGAACACATCGCCCATATGATGCAACAAATGGCTGATATGCAAAGCGAAATTGATCGACTTCGAAACCTTACCAAACTCTCTATTAGCCTGAACACACCACTTCCCGAATGTGGAGCAAACACCGCTATTCCACCTACTTTTCCACCTTTTAACAAAACCAACCCAGCTGCTACCAATCCGCCTCCTAACCCACAACAAGCCAACTCGCAACAAACCAATCCATTACCCTTCACTAATCCGTATGTTCCCCAAGCTCCACTTACCCAAACTAACCCACCTACCCAAGCTCCACTTACCCAAACTACCCTACCTATCCAAGCTCCATTTACCCAAACCTCCCCACTTGTCCAAAACTATCAAGCGACCCAACACATACCGGCGGCACACACTGCAATTCCTAACATGCAATATGTGCCACAGGTATATGTAGCGGGAGCTCAACCTTTCCCTACCCCAATGCCAACCATGATAGAAGTTGATCCATATGAGGAGGTGGAGAGGGAAGCAAGGTCTAAAGTAGATGAGAATGTAGCAAAGGAGATCCGCAGTCTGAAAGAAGCATTCAAAAGCATCCAAGTCCACAGGGGATGTGAAGGGCTTGAGTATGAGGATTTATGTGTTCATCCTGATGTGGAGTTGCCCGCAGGGTATAAGGTGCCAAAATTTGATATATTTGATGGAAAAGGAAACCCTAGAGCTCATTTGAGGTCGTACTGTGACAAGCTAGTTGGAGTAGGTAAAGATGAAGCCATTAGGATGAAGCTGTTTATAAGGAGTTTGACAGGAGAAGCCCTTGATTGGTACACAAGCCAAAATCCACAGAAATGGCGAAGTTGGAGTGCTTTGGCGCAGGAATTCATGGACAGGTTCAAGTTTAATACTGAGGTCATCCCAGATAGGTTCTATTTATCAAAGTTAGATAAGAGGTCGACAAAAACTTTCAGAGAGTACGCCATGCGTTGGAGAGCAGAAGCCGCAAAAGTTCAACCTCCGATGGCAGAAAGTGAGATGACTTCTGTCTTTGTACAATCTCAACAAGATGCAACGTATTATGACAAGTTGATAAGTGTGGTGGGACAGAAGTTTTCTGAAGTTGTAAGGATAGGAGAATTTGTTGAAGAGGGTATCAAAACTGGAAGGATCACCAATTTGGCAGCATTACAAGCAACGAGTAAGGCAATTCAGTCGGATTTAATCGGGGGAGTGAACAAGAAGAAGAAAGATGGAGTGTCTTCTGTCATGACCATCCAGGAGCGTAGGCCAGACCAGATACTAACATATCAAAACCCATTACCCCATCCTCTACCTTATAGCCAATACACCCAAATTCCTCATCCTTATTACCAACCTCCACCTGCTTCATATCCAGTTTACACCACCCAACCAGCATATTGTCCACCTCGAGCACCTGTCTATCAAAGTCCACCACAATACCAGCCTACCTATACACCTCAACCCCATTACCAACAACAAATTCGTCCTCCAAATGCACCCAGACCACGCCCAAACTATGAAAGAAGGCCAGTTAAAACTTATACACCTCTAGCCGAACCCTTATCCCAACTATATGAAAGGTTGAGAGCCGCAGGAGTTCTCCAACCGATCCAAGGAAGAATTCCCAACCCCCTCCCTGGATGGTATGACGAGACTAAACATTGTGCCTACCACTCTGGAGTTGCTGGCCATGACACTGAGAATTGCCTTACTCTCAAAGACAAGATTGAAGCGTTGATCAAAGAAGGAGTTATTCAGCTCAAGGGAGCTCCCCCTAATGTGACCAACAATCCTCTGCCAAATCACGGTAATGTCAATGTGAACATGATTACCCTTGATGAAGATTGCAATTTAGAAGGGACTATTGTACCAGTCAAAGATGAAGGGAAAGTCGCAACATCGGCTTTCATTGCTCCCATAATCACAGTTGAGGTGCGAGCACCCGTTGAAGTAGAAGTTCTTACTCTCAAGCCCAAGATCACAGCCTTAGTTGCTCAAGCGCTTTCTTTTGACACCAAAGCAGTTCCTTGGGATTATCCGATTGGTGCAAGGGACAAAGGAAAAGGAAAGATAGTGGTAGAAACTGCTGCTGCTGGCATGACAAGATCTGGACGTTGTTATATTCCTGAAGAAATTATACGAGGAGCACCAAACAACCAAAAGAGGGTTGTGACAGAAGCTGAAGTAGAAGAGTTTTGGAGAAAAATGCCGACTAAGGAGTATTCTGTGGTAGAGCAGCTGAAGAAAACTCCCGCACAAATCTCTTTATTATCTTTGTTATTGAATTCTGCAACTCATAGGAGTGCTTTGGTGAAAGTACTAAATGAAGCTTATGTATCAGCCGAGACCACTAGCGAGAAATTTTCAGCTATGGTGGGGCAAGTTCTGGAAGCTAACAAAGTCTCCTTTCATGAAGATGAGTTGCCTTCCGAAGGCTTGGGGCATAATAGAGCATTGAACATTACCATCAAGTGCAGAGATAAGTTTGTTTCTAAGGTTTTGATTGACAATGGATCAACTGTTAACATTTGTCCTTTCACTACCCTTCGGGCCTTGGGAATTGACATTGGAAAAGTTCGTGAAAGTCATGTGAGGGTTAGAGGCTTTGATGGGACCCAAAGAGGAGTCATGGGAGAAATTGATTTGACGCTACAAATTGGACCTGTGGAGTTCACGGTGGAATTCCAAGTGTTGGACATATCTGCTAGCTATAATTTGTTACTGGGAAGGCCATGGATTCATATGGCTGGTGCAGTTCCTTCTACCCTGCATCAGACTTTGAAATTTGTTTGGGATTATCATGAAGTTGTGATTCATGGAGAGTGCAATAATTCGATCTACCACGAAAACTCGGTTCCTGTTATTGAGCGCATGGAAAAGCTAGATGGATCTGCTTTTCATGTTACAGAAATTGTGTGTACTACTCAAGTTAAAAGGGTAGAGTTGCCACGTGCGCTTATTATGGTGGCTTGGGAAATGTTGAAGAATGGTTTTATGCCTGGTCGAGGTCTTGGAGTGAACTTAGATGGAATAGTGGAGCCAATTCAACTGCGTGGTCAGAAGGATACTTTTGGTCTTGGATACGTGCCTGCTCTTAATGAAGTCTCATCGGCTAGTCTTAAAAGAAAAGGTGACACTCCCTTGCCAAAGCCTATCCCACTCTTGGATCAGTCATTTTCCAAGGCGATTGTTGCTCAGATATCAGAGGAAGCTGTTGAAGATGACCTCGTGGAAGGACTCCAAAACCTATTCATTACTGAGGAGGAAGCTGAATGCAATGTGATTCTGGAGGATTGCACCGAGACCCCAACCATCTGGGATGCTGAACCTGGAGCTGCTTTGAACAATTGGACTTGTACCCCATCCCCGGTTCTCCGGGAGTCTTGGTAGATGATTGTATTAATATTATTGAACGACACGATTCAAAATTGAGGCCTGAATCGTGGTTATAAACTTAATATGTTTGCCTCCATTTTTGAAAGCTTAAATGCCAAATCCAAACTATGGTTTTTCTATTTCTTAAAATATTTCAACCTTGTCTTCATTAATTAATTTGTCTTTTCTCTTTTTCAGCAAGCAAACTAACAAATCTGCCAATACTCTAAATGTGACATGTAATGAAACAAGCGAACAAATTCCAAATAGCGAACAAGACTTTGAAGAATGTGAAGAGGATATGCAGCCTGAAGAGTTGACTGAAGAATTGGAACACTTTGAGAATAAGGCAAAGCCAAATCTGGATGAAACTGAGACGATAAACTTGGGGGATTCAGAATTGGTGAGGGAAACAAGAATCAGCATCCATTTGACTCCATCCCAAAGGAAAGAATTGATTGATCTTTTGAGACAATACATAGACGTGTTCGCATGGTCATATGATGATATGCCGGGTCTGAGCACAGACATTGTTTCACATAGGCTGCCAATTGATCCATCTTGTCCTCCGGTAAAGCAAAAGCCAAGAAAGATCAAGCCTGATTTGAGTTTGAAAGTTAAGGAAGAAGTCTCCAAGCAATTTGACGCCAATGTCATTCGAGTCACAAAATATCCCACTTGGTTAGCCAACATAGTACCTGTGCCAAAGAAAGACGGGAAAATCAGAGTATGTGTGGATTATCGGGATCTCAACAAGGCTAGCCCGAAGGATGATTTCCCTCTCCCAAACATTCACATTCTTATCGATAATTGTGCAAAGCACGAGTTGCAGTCATTTGTTGATTGCTTCGCAGGCTACCACCAGATCTTGATGGACGAGGAAGATGCTGAGAAAACAGCATTCATCACGCCCTGGGGAATATATTGTTATCGGGTAATGCCTTTTGGACTCAAGAATGCGGGAGCTACATACATGAGAGCTATGACTACCATTTTCCATGACATGATCCATAAAGAGATTGAAGTCTATGTGGATGATGTCATTATCAAGTCACGGAAGAGCTCGGATCACTTGACAGATTTGAAGAAGTTCTTTGACAGATTGAGAAGATACAATCTGAAACTAAATCCTGCTAAATGTGCATTCGGTGTCCCTGCCGGGAAGTTGCTAGGTTTCATTGTGAGTAGGAAAGGCATAGAATTGGATCCTTCAAAAATAAAGGCTATTCAAGACTTGCCTCCTCCTAAAAGTCGGAAGGATGTGATGAGTTTCCTTGGTAGGCTCAATTACATTAGCCGGTTTATTGCACAATCCACTGTGATTTGTGAACCGATATTCAAACTGTTGAGGAAAGATGCTGCCACCAAATGGACGGAAGATTGCCAACAAGCTTTTGATAGAATCAAAGAGTATCTGTCCAGTCCGCCTGTCTTGGTGCCCCCAGAACCTGGAAGACCATTGCTGCTATATTTATCTGTATCTGACAATGCATTTGGATGCGTATTGGGACAACATGATGAAACTGGAAAGAAGGAGCAGGCTATATACTACTTGAGCAAGAAGTTCACGCCCTATGAAGCCCGATATACTTTGTTGGAACGCACTTGTTGTGCCTTAACTTGGGTGGCACAAAAGTTGAGGCATTACTTGTGTGCATATACTACTTTTCTCCTCTCAAGGATGGATCCGCTCAAGTACATCTTTCAGAAGCCCATGCCCACTGGGAAGCTAGCGAAATGGCAAATTTTGCTAAGTGAGTTCGACATTATTTATGTTACTCAAAAGGCAGTCAAGGGACAAGCGTTAGCTGATCATCTTGCTGAAAACCCTGTAGATGAAGAGTATGAGCCTCTTAAAACTTACTTCCCAGATGAAGAGGTTTTGTTTATTGGGGAGGACATTTCAGAAGATTATCCAGGATGGAGAATATTCTTTGATGGGGCTGCGAACTTCAAAGGAGTCGGTGTTGGGGCTGTGCTAATTTCAGAATCAGGCCAACATTATCCAATCTCGGCAAAGCTCAGGTTTCCATGTACCAACAATATGGCAGAATATGAAGCTTGTATTCTGGGACTTAGATTGGCCGTTGATATGAACATACAAGAATTGTTGGTTATGGGGGACTCAGATTTAGTGATTCATCAAGTACAAGGTGAATGGAATGTCAAGAATGCGAAGTTACTCCCATATTTGGAGTACGTGAAAGAGTTGCGAAAAAAGTTCATCAAGATTGAATTCAAACATGTCCCAAGAGCTCAGAACGAGTTCGCAGATGCATTGGCAACCCTGTCTTCTATGATTCAACATCCCGATAAGAACCACATAGATCCCATCAAGGTGAATGTACAAGCTCAACCTGCCTATTGTTTCCATATAGATGAAGAATCAGATGGAGAACCTTGGTACTATGACATTAAGAGATATCTCGAGAATGGAGATTATCCGGAAGGCATAACCAGCATTCAGAAGAAAACACTTCGGAGATTGGCAAACCACTTTTTTCTAAATGGAGAAATCCTTTATAGGAGGACTCCAGATTTAGGATTGTTAAGGTGTGTTGACGCTCAAGAGGCAATCAAGTTGGTTGAAGAGATACACGGTGGCACATGTGGGCCACACATGAATGGTTTTGTTCTGGCAAAGAAGATTTTACGAGCTGGCTATTTTTGGATGACCATGGAAACAGACTGCATTCGCTTTGTGAGAAAATGTCATCAATGTCAGATTCATGGTGACTTGATTCGGGTTCCACCAAATGAACTCAATGTGACGAGCTCTCCTTGGCCATTTGCAGCTTGGGGCATGGACGTCATTGGTCCTATCGAGCCAGCCGCGTCAAATGGGCATCGATTCATTTTGGTAGCTATTGATTACTTCACAAAATGGGTAGAAGCATCTTCATACAAGTCTGTAACAAAGAAGGTGGTGACGGATTTTGTTCGTAATAACATCATCTGTCGATTTGGAATTCCTGAGTCAATCATAACTGATAATGGAGCTAATCTCAATAGTAATTTGATGCGTGAGATATGCGAGAAGTTTAAGATTACTCATCGCAATTCCACTCCCTATCGACCTCAGATGAATGGAGCAGTTGAGGCAGCCAATAAGAACATCAAAAGGATATTACGGAAGATGATTGATAACTACAAGCATTGGCACGAGAATTTGCCATTTGCCCTCCTTGGCTATCGCACCACGATCAGGACTTCAACTGGGGCAACGCCTTATCTTTTGGTCTATGGAACGGAAGCAGTGTTACCGGCAGAAGTGGAGATACCGTCTCTAAGAATTATACAAGAAGCTGAGTTGAGTGATGCCAAATGGGTACATAATCGGTATGAACAGTTGATGCTAATTGATGAAAAGAGAATGAATGCAGTTTGTCACGGACAACTTTATCAGAATAGGATGGCCAAGGCTTTCAACAAGAAAGTAAGACCGAGGCAATTTACACCGGGGCAATTGGTTTTGAAGCGCATATTTCCACACCAACACGAAGCTAAAGGAAAATTTGCACCTAATTGGCAAGGGCCTTACATGGTTCACCGAGTACTGACCGGAGGAGCATTGATTCTAGCTGAAATGGATGGTGAAGTTTGGCCGAAAGCCATCAATGCAGATGCCGTTAAGAGATATTATGTCTAGAAGCTTTTTATTTTTGTTTTGTTTATGTAATGTCTTTCTATGTAATCAAAGCTACGTATGACCTAATTCCCTTGGCGGGACACGTAGGAAACCCACATCGGGTTTGGTCTTTTTAAGTAGAAATCTCCAAAGATCCCACTTTGCTTGTAATGGAACTACGTTGCGACCTGATTCCCTCGGTGGGATACGTAGGCAGTCCGCATGGACCTCGGTCACTTTATTAAAAGAAAATCCCAATTCCGTCTTTTTTATATGTAACGAACTACGTCTGGCCTGATTCCTTTGGATACGTAGGCAACTCGTGGAGGGTTCGGCCCCTTAGTAAATTTTTTTTTCCAGAAATGTATTCTATGAACTACGCTTGGCCTGATTCCCTTGGTGGGATACGTAGGCAGCCTATATAAGGCTCGGTCTCATCATGATGGAGCTTCAGTACTTCTCCTATGTCAGAAACTGGGACAATTTTAAGGGCATCATTGCGAGCAGGCGTCAAAGGATATCAAAGAGTATTCGATCAACCCAGTCATCCGACAAAAGAAAGGACATTCGCTTTGGATAAAGGACGTTCGTGTTGTTTCACGACATGTCACAATTTAAAATTTGGCAGAATCCCTTTACAATTATACGCATACCTTATATATCTATTTATTTTACTTATATTTTTATTCTAAAAGGATTTTCAATCAAATGTTTTATATTATTCATTGGCCAAGATTTACGATAAATGGGGGTTGCAAGTCCAAAAGCGGAAGCAAGAAGTATCAAGACCCAGAGTTTCAAAGTCAACGCAAATCAACCTCCCCCCAAAACTTATAATTTTTCTTTGAGTACAGGTTTTTCAGATTAGCAGAAGTGGAATAGCCGATAGCGATTACATCTTCGCGGGAATTATATCTCGAACGGTTTGCTTATAATATTTAGGAAATATTATGCTCCTTATGTGATGTTGATTTTTAAATTCATTACTAAAGCTTTACAAAAGATTTCAAATACATTGATTACTCTACACAAGTAATTTCAAATGCACTGCACAAATGCTTTCAAACGCTTTAAAATGCATTATGCATGGCTTTAATTGTCTTTCAAATGCACTGCACAAATGCTTTCAACTGCTTTATGCATGGCTTTAATTATCTTTCAAATGCGCTGCACACGCACTGCACACATGGCTTTAATTACTTTGCATAAATGCTTTCAGAATTATTAAATACATACTGCACAAATGCTTCGCATAAATGCTTTAAATACACTGCACATGGCTTTCAATTATTGTCTAACGCATTGCACAAATGCTTTAAAATGCATCGCACAATCGCTTTAAATACGCCGCACAATTGCTTTGAATACGCCGCACAATTGCTTTAAATACGCCGCACAATTGCTTTAAATATATTGCACAACTATTTTTAATATATCGCACAAATGCTTTTCATAATGTATTGCTTTCATACACATTATTGGCTTAAAATGCCTCATTTTCATAAGTCATTGGCTTGAAAAGCCTCATCTTCATAAAATACTTGGGTTAAGGCCTCATTTCATTAATCATCGCCAAAGGCATCATTCTCATGAATCATTGGCCTAAAACCCCATTTTCATAAGCTTTGTTAAAATTCTTATTTCATTAAATCATTTCAGCCTGCAAGGCCGCATTTTCGCAAATTGACGCCCAAAAAGTGTTGTTTGTTCATGAATTTATTATACATCGCTTTACATTTAATATTTACTTCCTAATTGTTTTGTCTAGTTTAAGTTTCGCAGGAGCATTAGCACAACGTGGAACTATTTCTAAGCAGCGAACTGGGGCAATTTTGTGGGGAATGACGCTCAGACTCCCAACAAAGATCAAGGATCTACCTCGAACTTCGCTCGACTTTATTCTACTTACATCGACAGCTCGATGATTAAGTTCGCTCATTTCATTTTTCTAAATTCTAAGGTCTAGAATATGTTTCCTAAATCATAATACCCAGTTGTCATCATAACTCAACACTGGGACAACATTTTTTGTATTCGTTATGATTCCTTGTTCATAGGGTATCATAATCGTTTAGAACTACAGACGGCCTGATTCTCATGCAACCCGAGATATGTAGGCAACTCGGAGACCAGAGTTCGGCCACGACTCTCTCAAATTTCCTTCACACTTAATTCTATCCATTGAGACAAAATTAGGTTACTAAGTCAACTTCTTTGCCCGAAAACTCTTACATCATCCTCGGTCAAAGAGGGACAAGCTGTTGACACCTAATCTTGTCCCATCTTTCTTCCCGATTAATTCTTTATGCTTCAAATAATGCATACAAGTTATTTTATATTTTTTAGAAATCTATGTATTTCTATCGTCCTTATTTTTTGTGAAATTATCAATATAATTCTACTACTATTATTATTATTACTTTATTATTGTATTTATTTTTAAATCTAGCAGCGTGCTCGTCATTTTTAATTTAGCAAAGGACGGAGGCCGTCACCACCGTGACAGTCAATGTGACGGGCCGTCACACATGTGACGGACCGTCACTCAGACCGTCACCTTAAGGCAGTGGCACTGCCTTCTTGCTCACCACCTTGACGGTCAATGTGACGGGCCGTCACACATGTGACGGACCGTCACTCAGACCGTCACCTTAAGGCAGTGGCACTGCCTTCTTGCTCACCACCTTGACGGTCAATGTGACGGGCCGTCACACATGTGACGGACCGTCACTCAGACCGTCACCTTGAGGCAGTGACACTGCCTTCCTTGTTGCCATGGTGCGACGGTGTGGGTGACGGACCGTCACACATATGACGGACCGTCACTCAAGCCGTCACTCTTAGGCAGAGTCTTCTTTTTCACGTATTTTCTTCCGTTTCCGTATTTTGCTCTCATTTCCTACAAATACTTCTCTTGATTTTGCTAAACTTTTATAAATGTTATCGTAATTTCTACGATATTGATTTTTGCCTAATATTTTTTATATAATTATCTTTTAATCATAAATAATTTATTTATTGGAATACGTTTTAATCCACGTGGACGCCACGTAAGCGCCACGTAAGCGCCCAACAGTCATAAACACACGCCTCCCACACTCCTCCCCCACTTTCCACACGCCTAGCCTCTTCTCCGCCACGTGTCGCTCTTTTATTGGTTGGTCAAACTCATCCCAAAATCCAACTCACCCCATTTTGCTTGAACTACCTATTTTACCCCCACTTAATCTACCTAAAATACCTAACATACCCTTTGAAACCCTAAAAAATATGGTGAGTTTTGCATCAGCCGCTTTTGATAATGCTTTCTCTCTCCCTCGTCGTCTCTCTCTCTCTTGGTCTGCAATGGCAGAAAGCCAATTTTGGTTTCTTCTCCACTTTGAGGAAGACAACAACCTCCCTTCCTTGCATGCCAGAGATTTGTAAGGCTATTTCGAGCATTCATTTATGGAGGATCGTTGGGAAATCTCGAGAAATTGACCAAGATATCCTCAAAATCTTTAACAAGCATATGAGGTATTCTCTTTTGTTTGGTTACTTTTCTCTCAAGCGAGTTTTAGGCAAGTTTTATCCCGTTTGCTCTCTTTTTCTGAATCAATCTGCGAAATCACGTGTAGCCTACAACATTCAAATTCAAATTGCATTCAAAATTCCGCCCAAAATCCCCCCATGAACCCTAGCTTCGCTCTTATAAATACAAAGCTTTGACAACGTTTGAGGCATCAGTTGGCAGCCCTCATTGCATAGCCATAAAGCATCTCTCCTTCCTCGCAAAAATATTAGTCCTTCGTCGTTCTTTTTTGGATTCCTTGTGCGAAGATTAAGTCTGGTTCCGTCTGAGTTTCGAGCATAGATACTTGGTCAAGACGCTCCGAGTTCGCTGCTCCGAAACAGGTGAAAATACGACCTTATTCTCCAATCTTTAGTATTTCTTTTCCTTCTTTGCTGTCAAAACTTGTGTAGGAAGCATGTTACACTCCTTTGATCATATGAAGACGTCTTTTGGCGCCTTTAATTCATGTTCAACGACTTTTTCTTAAAGTTTTGGTTTCGTTGGAATTTTTTTTTTGTGAAGGAACCAGTGACGTTCTTTAAAAATAATCAATCTGTTAACCCTTGTTTTTTTTTTTTTATAATAGTACTCCCTTTAATTTCTTCAGTAATACTTTTCGGAAGCAAAAAAAAAAATGGATGTACCAGTATATGTTATTTAAGTTTATGTGATTAGAGATGTTATTCCCCTGTTTTAGCCATCTAAGTGAAAAATAGAACACTAATATGAAAGTGAGCAGATCTTCTCTCGGCTAATACTTTGTTAGTGTCTTTTGTTCAAGCTTCATAGAACTTTGTTTGAGACAAATTGGTAAATGTTTATGAACATTACTACAGATTCATAAGTTTAAGAACTAATATGTGTTTAGCTTGATCTAAAAGTCATCTTGAGTATTTAAGTTAATAAAAAGTGTGTTTTTAAGTTTTACAGTAGTATGGATTTGTTTAAGAGCTTTGTACCCTTTGCTTCCCTAGTGTTCAGTTTTGATTTATTTGAAAACTTTGTATTCTTTGCTTTTCTTCAATACTCCATTTTATTTAAAAGTTATTGCCGGGGAACTTTTGCTTGATGTTGTGTTTATGTTTCGGATTTGGTGTAAAATTGTTACTTATTATGAAAAAAATAAAAGACTTTATTTCCTAAACAACTTGGAGCGCTAATTATACTTTCGGTATATCTTCGTATAAGAATGAGGCATGAACCTTGATCTAGCATGACCCTATATATTTTTTTTGTGGTGATTTTCTTCTTCTTTTGTGTTCCTTTAAATTAAATGCCCCTTTTCTAATGTTTGCTTCTTTTTTCTTATTTCACATGGTTTGCCGGAGTTGCAAGGAGTCTCAAATGAGACTCCGCGTCATTATAGAACGAGTACACTTGCATTTCACTCGTCAAGCATATCTCTCGTCTTCTCATTTTGTGTCCGAACAAAGAATAGAGGGAGAAGAGAAGGACTTGGAATATCACATCTAACTTCATCCATCTCTCCTTAGCAAAAATGAGAGCGGGGAGATACTTCTTTCATTTCTCTTTACTCTTTTGTTATTGATTCTATTACGAATTTTGTTATGCTTAATTAGTTATTCTAACTCTTATTTCAATTTCTTTTTGGTTTCGTCGATAAAGACTTAGGCCTAGAGTACTTGAACCTTAGAAAGGGTAGTTAGCTATATATGATGATGGGAGCATGTAGTTAGTTCTTTATTTTGTATATATACATTATGCGCATCTATGATATTTTTGAAGTATTAGAAATCAAGCTTTGTTATAACCTTTATTTCCCTCACTCTTTACTCTGCAAAAATAAATAAGAGAAAATCCCTTTGTTATGTCAAACGACTTTGCTTCCTAAAAGAATCTTCTTGAAGCAGATTTTTAGTTAAGTAAAAGGAAAACGCAGCTCTTTTTTAAGGACTTAAAACGAAGGTTATTTTAGTGTAAAAAAATGCAGTTTTTCTTAAAGGTAAAAAATGCAACTTTATACGAGTTCAAACGTGCAGATTTTTTGGCTAAAAATACAGTTTTTACAATGGTTAAAAAATGCAGTTTTTTTTAGGTAAAATATAGTTGTTTTAAAGGGCAAAACAAGGATTTCTTGGTTGTTAAAAGTGCAGATTTTTTAGAGCAAAAAATGTAGTTTTATATTAGTTAAATTGCATATCCTTTAAATATTTTCGGTTAACTTAATTGATACTTAATTTTTGGTTATTTTGATTCAACGCACTTTTCTAAGTATAAATAAAATTATTTTCTACATACTTTTGCCTTCACTATTATTAATATCATTTATTTAATTTTCCTACATTTCATTCTTTAAAGAATTTTCACAAGTTATCTCTTCTTATCACATTTAAGGTGTTATATGTATATTTTCTCAAATAGAAGTAGGAGGCACTTTAGATAATTTACTTGTTATTTATTTTAAAATTATATCAAGTCAGTTAATTAACTGTGGCAAAAATCTGGTTAAAAGGACTAGACTTTTTCCTTATAAGAATTAAGTAGATATTTAATTTTGAAATGCTTTCATCTTTCAAAGATGTCTTTGAGTCTAAAATTTGATTATTTTTAATTTGTTGATTTTAATTAGATTAACCTAAGTTTAGCCGGTTAACCGTAATTTCGCGAATTTTAAAGAATGCTTAATACCTTCTCTTTAGAATAGTTAGAATCCTTACTTAGAATCTTAAGTTTAGTAGACCTTAAAATGAAGTCTTTTATTTGCTTTAATCGCATAGTTAATTATAGGTGTCCTAATTCACCGTAAGACTAATTAGGTGGCGACTTCCTTTTATTTAATTTAGAAGTTTTCAATACGTTGTACACCGTTTCGACCTCGGTTAAAATGGGGTATAACAAACACTATAAATAGAGGCACAATGATTCATATTGGATACACTTTAAGATTTGGAAAACACTTGATACTTGAAAGAATAAGAAATACTCTCTTCTCTTGTCTCCTTCATTTTTTGTTTATTTTCTTACTTCATATTGTTACTCTTTTAGTTTAGTTTTATAACAATTGACATTAATTGGACGCAATTAAACACTTAAATATGATAAAGACACGATGACAAAAATCACTTAAACATACTAAAATTGAATAGTTAAGTGCCATTTTAGCTCAAAAAATTGTCTCAAAATACTTTCTTCCTCCACTTTTATTTGTCCATTATTTCAAAAATAGATTTGTAATTTTTACTTGTTATTTATTTAACATATCAAGAAAAAATAATTATTTTTTTAATATTTTACTTGTATCATTAATTACTTATTCCAATCATTTTTCAAAATCTAGTACTCCCTCTATTTCAATTTGTTTGGCCTACTTTCCTTTTTAATCCGTTTAAAAAAGAATGCATTTTTCCTTTTCTAGATACTCTTTAATTTCAGCTTTCTACATGACATATTCAAGTCCATAAGATTAAAGATTATTTTAATACATTTGACATATTTTTAATTTAAGACCATAAATTTCAAAAGTCTTTTTTACTTTCTTAAATTTCGTGCCAAGTCAATATATGTCAAACAAATTAAAATGGAGGGAGTACTAAACATCTATTAATATGGTACTATATTAAAATACTCATATTCGTTATTAATTTTTAAAGAACGTGCAAAGTTTAAAGTGAGCAAATAAAAGTGAACAAAGTGAGTAACTATCACTTTAGAAATTCAACATATAAAAATTGATTTTTGTTTTCAATTATATCCTTTCTATTAAAGAAGAATGCACGATATTTTAGAGAAAACAATCAATCTGCTTTTATTAAATAAATGATTATCGTTAACTTTTCAAAGTCAAATTAGTTACTCCCTCCCTTTCCTTTTAAGTTATTTTAAGGGTCATTAAGAAAATGTAAAAGAAGCCTTGAATGACTTCCTAAAAATTTACTCGACAGTTTATTATTCAATGGTAGTTTTGATATAAAAGTAATAGTAATATCTTCTTAATTTCTCAAAAGGTTACTTATTTTGGAACAAGTTGAAAGAAAAATCACTTAAAAGGAAATAGAAAGAGTAACTCATAAGGTGAAATCCCACCAAAAATATAATATCTACATTTTTTTCTTTTTGGTGTTCAACCATCGCGTAAAACGAAGTTTAGTGTTCCGATTAATTTAAATTCATGTGATGCAAAATAAACAAAGGAGAAGTAGCTAGTACCTACCATGAGTCTTTTTTTTTTTTCCGAAATTTGAACTCGAAATCTGAAATCTTTAGTTGATGGTAAACTTAATCATTTTTCATAACTCTCCTGAATAAATGACCAACATAATAACGTCTACACATTCAACAATATAAAGTAAAAAGGTACATGGGAGGATAATTTTTTTAAAGAAAATGTAAAGCAAACTCTCAAGAATCATAGAACATAAACTTGAAAATGACATATATCAACAACAATAACATATCCAATGAAATTCTACAAGTGGAGTTTGAGGAAGGTAGAATGTACGCAGCCTTTATCACTAGCTACCTCGTGAATATAGAGAAGCAATTTCTGAAAAACCCTCCGTTGAAGTTCAACTGTAGCAAACTCTCAACTTAAGAATCATAAAACATAAACTTGAAAATGCCATATATCATCAACATATATAAGTAAGGAACTTCAAATTGGTAAATGAAACACTTACCAAAATACATAGGTACAATCTTCAAACTAAACCACCCATGTCAGAGTATAGTATCCTCTCACCCCTCCCCCCTCCCCCCCCCCACCCACCCCACCCCCCAACAACAACAACAAAAAAAAAGACCCTCCAAGAAAATATAAAGACATCCTTAAATCTTGAGAAATTAATTAAGTACTAATTAAGAGCACTGGAAGCCAGCAGGAGCTTCTTTGGAGCAAACGTTAAGAAGCAAACTAAGTGAAACAGGGATATTAAGGTTAATCCCCAAAATATTAGCCTTAATTGCAGTGCAAAGACAAAGAGCAGCTTCAGTATTAGCAAGTCCAGAAAGTAGGCTACAACAAGGAGTCACTGGTGGTGAACCAATAACAGCATTCACTAATCCAAGAACATCAGCACAAACACCTAACTTAAGTGTATCAATTGGGCAAGTTTCTTTAGGATAATATGGTGGTGGTGGGCATGATGGCTTTGGTTTTGGTGGTGGCTTTGGTTTAGGGCAAGTGCCACAGCCAGAAACTATGGCAAAGAAAAGGTTAAGGCAAAGGAAAAGAGCAAGACTAGGGAAAATATTCTTGGAAGCCATTGTGTGTGTGTGTGTGTTTTGGTGGTTTTGGTCAAGTGATGAGTGCATAATTATATAAGAGGTAAAGGGTATTTATAGATTTGAAAAAGTAAAGGGATGTCCTATTTGTTGAATGAGTGTTTCTTCTCTTTTACTCCTATTTCTTTGTCTTGGGTTTATTATAATTAAGGGCAAATTTAAGTATGATTATCAACTTTTGATTTCCATATTAAGTGAGGATTTACCGAGCCATATGAAGAGATTATTCATCGCAGAATTGACCGATGTGGGACTTCTTCGACACCTTCCCTCAGGTTGGACATCTGAAGCGTGGACGATTTTAATATGGGGGTCAACACAATGAACGAGAATTGAGATGAATCTTGCTCTGATACCACGTAAGAAAATGAATTTTGAAGCTAATTCAACCCAAAAACTAGCTCAAAAGGTGAGTATTGGTAAGCCATAAGGAGACCACACATCCCATAATTGACCAATGTGGGACTTCTTCAACAATTATGCCAGACGTAAAATTATTTTTTGTAAACAAGAAGTTCTTTACTGTTGGGTGTACGAACAAAGTCTCACATTGATAGCTGAAAAGTTTGAAAAGTTACACATAAGGCGTAGAATCTCTTAATGGTGTGAGGCCTTTTGGAAAAAATCGTGCGCGCAAATTTGGTACAAAGCGGATAATATCACATCATGAAGCTTAACCTAGCAATCAGTATCAAAACCCAGGTTCAGCGGTATGAGTATGAGGATGTGTGGAGTGATGGAGTGTGGGAAGCTCAGCTTGCTTACCCTTACGAGCTCAGAGATGCACACACAAGAAGAAGCCAGTTACGGGCTTCAATTGCCATAAAATACTTAGACGATGTGAGTGACACAGTGAATCACAAAAATCGACCCGTGGATTGTGGTGATGGATCATGTGGAACTTAGTTTGAGGGGGAGATTATTGGGTGTGCGAACAAAGTTCCACATTGATAGTTGAAAAGGTTGAGAAAGTGTAGGGTCTCTTAATGGTGGGAGGCCTTTTGAAAAAAAAAATCGTGTGAAATTAGTCCAAAGCGAACAATATCAAACTATCTTGGACTGGTTGAGCCCAACATTTACTATGCCAATATGCCGTTAGACCCCATTATAATAATCATCTTCTATTATAACATTTCACTATAACAATTAATTTTTCTTTGTGATCGATTTTTCAAGTTATATTATATTATATATTTATTATAACAATATTTTTTATATATAGCGATTAAAAGATATCCGTACAAATAACACTTTATAAAGATGACCGTATCACGGAAAATAAACGTCAAGAAATGCTAAATTCATCCAGGGAAATGCAACTCGGGTATATCATATATGAAATTTTCATGAAAAAATATATTTAGTTATGTAGGCAACTCACTTTATAATGTTTGCGCGATACCACATTAAAATAAGAAAACAAACACACATTAATTAATTTGTCAATCCAACATAATACCCCATCTGCCCATCACATGGTATATGTAATGATTTTTCATTGTCTAGGTCAGTTAGAAAATGAGATTCTAAATTTATTTTCAAGTGGTGCTACGTTGAAATAATTTAAGGTGATAATAAAATGTTGAAGCAACAGTTTAATCACTTGTGTTTTCAGAATCGAATTACTCTCTTTGTTTCATTTTACTTCATCCATATTGACTTGACATTTTCTTTAAGAAAATATTTATTAAGAATTTATCTTATTAATTTAATTGTATCAGTTATATTTTAAAAATTTAAATTTGACTATTAATATTTTATATAGTCATTTAATGATAGGAGTGATATTGAAAAAAATGATAAAACTTCTCTTGATTTCATAAATTGGACAAGTAAATTGAAACAATTATTTTTAGTTAAGTGTCCAAATAAAATGAAACGAAGGGAGTAATCTCTCCGTTCCTAAATACTTGTCATCCTTACTAGAAATAGATGTTTCACAATACTTGTCATTTTAGAAAATTAAAACATAATTAGTTGTTTTATTCACATTTACCCTTAGTCATAAATATGAAGATATATTACTATATAGTGCAAAAGATACAAGTATTAAATAGTGAAGAGTCAAATTATTTTCTAGTTAATATTTTTCTCAAAAGACGTACAAATAAACAATGTGACAAATATTTAGGAATGGAAGGGTAACATTTACAGGCGATATTAATTTCCGGTGACATATATAGAAATATAGTTCAATAATTTGAAGGTTGATTGAAGAATTAGACGTAAAATTAACCCTTAAAAAGTTTAGTCCTTTCACTTTCAACTTTCCCAAAACACGCTAATTTGATTAGTCCTTGAAAGGACGTTGGTAACCAAACTAATACTCCTTCCGTTTCAAATAGAATGGTCTATTTTAATTTAACACGAAATTTAAAAAAAAAGACTTTTAAATCTTATAGTTTTAAATTAAAGTTATGTCAAATGTATAAAATACTCTTTAATTTTGTGGTATTAAACATGCACGTGAAAAGTTCATTCTTTTTGAATCCGACTAAAAAGAAAAATAGATCATTTTTTTTAAACGGAGGGAGTAGCTTGTTTTGATTGATTTATTTTAGGTGTTTTTAAATAATTTTGAATTGTTTGGATAAAATAATTAAAAAAAATTAAACATTTTGTTATAAATCAAAATAATAAAAATATGAGAAATTTTAACTTATAAGTCATAAGCCCATTTAAACATGCTTTAAATAAAGTTTGCCACCTTACTGATTTCCACTAATTACCCACCATTCTTAAGCAGTACCATCATCAATCACGAAGAAAAATGTTTTTTTTTTAAAATAAATGAATTATTTTTTTATCTTTTTATTTGATTTTAAGCAAAAATATTATTTTAAACGTATTTATATTTAATCTAGACAAATACTATAGAAGGTGGAGTGAGGATGAAGGATAGGGGTGTGGGTGGTGAGGATGGAGCTACGGGATAGGGGTGAAGATTATAAGGTGCGTTGGAGAGTAGAGAAGACACAGTGAACATGAAATTAATGTCATTTGTGAATTTTTTTTTTTCTTACTTTCATTATAAAAGTTATTTTTCTTATTTTAAGAAACTTATTCTTTTAAAAAAAATATTTTTAAATTTTTTTAACTAATTAAATATGAAAAAATTAAAAAATATTTTTCCAGATACCAAACACACCTAAAGGGAAAAACATGTAGGGCTCGAGGACGCGGTTTAAGAAGACAGAAGAGACCTTCGAAGGCATTTCTTGAACAATAGTATTGTCTTTGTCTAAAATCCATATTATTGTATAATAATTTTTAAATTATTTATCACACTAGTAGAGTTGTCAATTACATCAAAGGTTTTGGTGAGATAAATAGGATTTTTTCATCCTTAACCAAAATATTTGGATTTGAGCCTTGAAAATGAACAAAAAAAAATTATGATAAGGAGGGTTTTCCTTTAATGAGCCTTTTATGAGGCACGTATTCAAATTAGTCGAACTCAAATAGGAGTATCGGACAAAAAGAATGTCCAGTTGCCAGTTGATTAAGCAATAGTGTACATTACTCCCTAGATTTGTCCCAAAATACTTGTCATGATTGATTTTTCGAGAGTTAAACTACATGAATTTTGATCAACATTTTAAAATTAGTTTGTCATTTTATTGATATGCGAAAAAATTGCAACTTAACTTTTTTTTTTTGTATAGTTTTTGAATATTTAATTTTTAATTAAACATGTTGAATTAATCTAATCTAATGTAGTCTCAAAAATTAATTAAATTACGAAAAAGAGTCAAAACTACCTTTAAACTATTTGAAATGGAGCAGATGTACCCTCCGTCTGATTTTGAGCTCAAACTTACCTTTGCCGTTAGCACAAGGGACCACAAATGCCCTCCTACTTAACAACTTTTTTTTCTGATGACATGGCATCCGACGTGGCAATCCAACTAGGTTATGTCACTCCAACTTGGCAAAATACACCATCTAGGATCCATCCTCTTTAAATATTTTTTTTATAAACCATGAATTTTCACCATCTCTAAATCATTCTTTCTTGTAATCTCACTCATCTTTAATTAAAATTATTCACCCCATCAAACACCCAATAACAAAATAATTAGAAATAAGAAGAAAAATTCTAATTTCTAAATTGATAGCTCAAATCAGAAATGGGTTATATGAAATCAAAAAGAAATAATCTTCAAATCTAAATTAATTCTCAAATAGCGAAATGTGACAATTATTTTGAGAAAAAACAAATATTAGAGAAGCTAAGGTATTTTGGATTAATGTACTAGTACATTTATTGGTTTGATCTACCTAGACAGAATTGAATTGGAAAGTAAAATGAGAATTAAACCTTTCACTATCTCTAATTAACATTGATGTTAACAAGCATATACTCTCTCCGTCTAATTTTACTTGTCCATTATTGATTTTGCACACTTCTTAAGAAACTATAAATAAAAGGGTGATTTTATCATATCACCCTTTTGAATATAATAAATGCAATGTCTTGAAAAATGTAATAGGGAAATAACTATAATTAATGACAAGAGTAAATTAGGAACTAAGTATAAAATTATCTCTTGATTTTATAAATTAGACAAATATTATTGGACATTTATTTTTAATATAATGGACAAGTAAAGATGAACAGAGGAGGGAGATGGAAAAAGAATGTACCACCCATGTGCCATTATGGCAATACTTTTGGCTCTATGCAAAAACACAGCCAATGTTTTGGAGGTTTGCTAACAACACAACCACAACTTGGCTTCTGAATTTCTCTCTTGCTATGCTAATTATCTCATACAATAAATCATCTGCTGCTTCTTTTCCAGCTAATTTTTCTTTTTGGTACAAAAGATATTATTTCAAAATTACGGTCAAAGAAAATTTTGTGTGACTCTTGAAATTCGAAAGATGTCACATAAATTAGGACGAAGAGTAATATTGATTATTAATAATAGCTAACATGTATCATAATTCATAAGGCTCAAGCCTTGGAAATAGCCTCTGACAAAAATGCAAGGTAAGACTGCGTACAATAGACCCTTGTGGTCGGGCCCTTCCCTGAACCCTGCGCATAGCGGGAGCTTTAGTGCACCGGGCTACCCTTTTTTTTGTATCATAATTCATAACATAACTAGAAGGGGAATCAAAATTTCAATTTTGTGAGTTCTGGATTTTAGAATAACGGCTTCAAGTTATAGTGTAACTGGGATTTAAATTTAATATTTATACATATTTAATAAGAATTTCAAAACAAATACAATATTGAGCTAAAGCTACTAAATTCGACTGAATTCATATCCATACTTCTAGCTCCACCCCTGAACAAAATAGACGATGAGTTTGGATTATATTAATTGACCTTTATATATACAATGTGATTTTTTGATGAACGCGACAAATGAACCTCCTTCTGCCCGATTTCTGATTTGTGTGTCGTTACAGCTCTACAAACAAACACAGTGAAAACTTCTACATAAAAGAAAGATATCATTAATTAAGAATCTTTTTCTTTTGCTAGTAGAGTTTGTTTGGATGGACTTATAACTTTTTGTTTATGAGATAAAAGTCATAAGTTAGAATTTTTAATTTATGAGTTTTGGTTTAAAAGTAAGTGCTTAAAAATATTTTTTTATTTAACCTAAATATTATAAAAATATTCAAAAGTTATTTTGACTTAAAAATACCTAAAAATAAGAACCGTTTGGCCATGAAAACTTTTCATTTTTGTTTCACTTTATTTGAAAATTCGCATTTGACCATGAAAATTCTAAGTACAACTTGAAGTTGTATTTGAAATTTGAAAAAAGGCCAAAACTCTATTTCACTTTTTTAAAAAAAAAAATCAAAAAAACCTATTTTTTTATAAATAACTCCATTTGAATTATATTTCATGTTTAAATCATATTTCATATTTTTATTACATTTAAATTCTAAATATTTATCACAAAAGTATGACCAAACACAATTTAGACTCCAACTCCAGCTGTAAATGTTTAACTCCCTCCGTTTCAATTTGTTTGACCTACTTTTCTTTTTAGTCCGTTTCAAAAAGAATGTCTCTTTCCTTTTTTAGCAACTCTTTAATTTTAAATATGCACATGACATATTTAAGATCATAAGATTAAAGGGCATTTTGATACATTTGACATATCTTTAGTTTATGACCACAAGATTCAAAAGTCTTTTCTACTTTCTTAAACTCCATACAAAATCAAAACAAGTCAAACAAATTAAAACGAAAAGAGTAATAAAATGAATACATTTTTAATTTTCACAGCCAAATATTCACTAAGTAAATCCAAAGAGACTCTAAGTCGGCCACCCTGTTCTTTTCATCAAACAAGATCACATAATTGTAGGTACCAGTGGACTATATATGTATGGTACAATGTGTTAGTTGTCCTAGTCACATGAGTGGCTGAGGAACCCTCAGCCAAGAAAATATCTTTTTGTTCTTTGACAATTAATTGGAATGTAGCCCTACAAAAGATTCTACATGTTCAGAAAAAAAAAAAACGAGTAAAAAAAATGTGTTTTTTTTCTCCACCAGAAGAAAATTGAGAATATTATGAATGACACTCAATAAATTTGAAAAGGTTTTGGGTGTTAATTTTTGCTAGCCAAATAATAAAAATAAAATACTGTGACAATA
This sequence comes from Jaltomata sinuosa, assembly GCA_003996215.1. Classification (NCBI taxonomy): domain Eukaryota; kingdom Viridiplantae; phylum Streptophyta; class Magnoliopsida; order Solanales; family Solanaceae; genus Jaltomata; species Jaltomata sinuosa. The sequence continues at coordinate 46,296 of QJPP01002536.1, read as the reverse complement.
GAGGAATAATTATCACTCTTTGGTGCAACAACAACAACAACATACCCAGTGTATTCCCACAGCGTGGGGTCTGGGGAGAGTAGAGTGTACGCAGACCATACCACTACCTCAGAGGTGAGGTAGAGAGGCTGTTTCCGATAGACCCCCGGCTCAAGACAAAATAGTCTAAAAATAGGCTAAAAAGGACGTAACAATGATACAGGATAAAAAACAAGATAAAACTACAAGAGACGATAGGAAGTAATATGTCGTAACAAACAACAGACAGACAGACAGAAACAGAGCACTGCCACAAAATACTACAACGAGGAATCCAAGAACAAGAAACTATAAGCGTAACACTACGATTACTAGTCGGGACAATAAGGAAAAACACTCCTACCTACTAGCCTACACCCACTTCTACCTACTACTCTTCTACCCTAATCCGCGTCCTCCACACCTTCCTATCTAGGGTCATGTCCTCGGTAAGCTGCAACTGCGCCATGTCCTGTCGAATCACCTCTCCCCAATACTTTTTCGGTCTACCTCATCCTCAATTGTAACCATCCATAGCCAACCTCTCACACCTCCGCACTGGAGCATCTGTGCCTCTCCTCCTCACATGGCCGAACCATCTCAACCTCGCTTCCCGCATCTTATCTTCCACTGATGCCACACCCACCTTATCTCGGATATCCTCATTCCTAATCCTATCTCTCCTAGTAAACCCGCACATCCATCGCAACATCCTCATCTCCGCCACCTTCATCTTTTGAATATGAAAGTTCTTTACTGGCCAACACTCAACTCCATACAACAAAAGAAAAGATGTTATTGCATTTTTATTAATAAAACATATTACTTCAACTTTGAAGATTGAGTTGGTGAGAAAGGTGAAAGTATGGTGATGTACATGTGTATGAAATCAAATTATTATACTGATAAAGGCAATGATAGCAATTTGAAAAATGATAGATACTTTGGAAAAAAATAAATTAATTCATAATCAACCTCTTAAACTTGTCAGAATATTTTATATAAAAATTCAAATTAAGTCATATTTCAATTGAACACCCTAATATAAAGTTTTTCAATTACACACTTTCAGTTCAAATTTTGAATTTCTTTTTGCGTGTGTTCTTATTTGTCTATAGGTAGTTAAGTTAACCACGTAATATATGTCATTTTCTTTCATTATACGCATTTGTCTCAATAAGCTCTAAAACCTCAAATATTTTCTATTTGAGGTTAATGTTCATAATTAAAGGAAATGACATATTTTATTTGATTAACTTAATTATCTAATAGACGAATGAAAACACATTTTTCAAAATTTGAATCGAAAGTGTCCAATTGAAGCACTTTATTAGTAATTCAGGTGTTTAATTGAAATAAAACTTAGCTCGAATATCTAAGTGAAATATTTCAATAAATTAAAGGGGCTAATTATATATTAAGCTGAAAAACAATGACACTTGAAAAAAGAAATAACACTTCGAGATGCCCTAAGTCTAATTACTATGTCTTATTTAGTGTGCATTTAAATTAAATAATTATCTTCTTGAATTTGATGGTTTGATAGTCATGACCCTCATAGATCTTTGACGTAGCAAATAGCGTGAATATTATTTTTTAAGTGCATGAGATTGGAAAAAAAATTACCAAAATATCAACTTTTTAATTAGGGTATTTCCTACCATTGATTGCCACGCACCAAGTTGATTAGATAGAGCATAAAGAGGGTTTTATCTAGTCGATCCGCTAACGTCTTATCTTTTTATTTATAAGCCATAATTACTTTGATGTTTTAATTTCCATAGAGAACTGCTTTAGGCATTTACATTAATCTATTTATTCCAAATTTGTGTTTCTTCTTGTTTACTTTTAATATTAATATTAATATACAATGCATATTTTATAAAATCTTTTAATTTCTTCGTAGATGCAAATATAGTTATTTATTTTAACAGTGTACTTGTCTGGGTCAAGAGACTTGGTTGGGACTCTATTATTTTTAGCCAAATAAAAATATTTTGATCAAAATAATGAAGTTCCAATATTATATTTCTGTTTATTCTTCTTTAGGATGACTATTCCCAATGGCATATTTATTTATTTATTTTGGCCAAATTTATATATTATATAAAAATTAGCTGGAAGTTATTGTTTTTAGTCGAATAAATTTATTTCTACTGTATATTTCTTACTATTTTCAGGCTAAATCTCTAAAAAGTTTCGCAAAACTCCATACTTTTAGTCGAATAAGAAAAGTTCAGCCTAAATAATGAAATTTCACCCATGTTTTAGAACTTTGACTGAGAAAAAATCCAACAAGTTAATTACAAAATTAAATGGGAATAAAAAATACATTTTTATTCGAAAAAAAAAGATATGCGGACGAAAAAAGTCCATGTGACATCGCATGTGTCTCACTCTCATGAGGTTATATTGATTAGAGGTCGAAACTATTGAAATATCAAATTCAAGAAAGTAATTAAGATTTTTCTTTTTTAGTAACTGATTATTTTAGTACTAAAAGCAATTAAGATTAAATAATGTTCAGATACATACCGAATAAAATATCTCAAGTTTAGAGGAATCAGATTAAAGAAACCGTTAAGTGTTACAACATTATCCTATATATAGGAGGTTTACTAATTTTATAGGCTTCTGCTTGACGTAACCTCAATTAATTTTGACGTAATTTGAACACATGTATTTGAACAAAGGAAATAATTAAGATTAAGCAAAATTAAAATATATACTGAATAAAATGTGTTAAATTTTAAAAAAATTATGTAATATTTTCCATTTTTTTTATTAGATTAAAGCTAATTACAACGCAAGGATAAGAAGCAGTATAAAGAAACCGAGCAACAAGAAAATAAAAAGTATTACAACACCATTCACATGGGAGGTCTAGGAATTTTATAAGCTCTTGTGTTTAACGTAACCTCAATTTTGACTTAATTTTGACATTAGACAATGACGATCATGAACTACCCTTTATGTAAAAATTAGTTCACCCAAAAGTACTCTTTCCGTCTCAAATATAATTATTTATCGTATTTTTTACACGTTTTTTAAGAAAACAATAATAATTAAGGAGGTTTTTAACTATTTTATTTTCATTTATGTCTTAAATAATAATAAAAATTTAGAAATTTCCACGGAAATCAGTAGTCTTTATTTTGACTTAAAATACATTTAATGATACATAGGTCAAACTTAGACCATTATTTTTCCTAGTGGTCACCCCGTGACTTCTCCCTTATTAAACTGTTGAGATGTTATATAGATATATATAGTAGGAATATTTGACTAGTTATGTAATTTTGCCACATAAATTGTCTCTTTATATTTTGGGTTATTTGTTAGGGTTTGCCCTGAATTTCTTACTTTATCTGAATTATACCGTAATTGTGTTTTACTTCAAAAAGGTTTTCGTGGTGGAAAAAGTTTCCTTGTAGAAAAAGATCTCTTCCATAATTGATTAATTCTTTCTTGGAGGAGAAGTTTTGGACTTCTATAAATAGAAGATCTTTTTTCTCATACCATAACACAATAGCATCCACAATGTAGTCATCAAAAGAATCTTGTTTAGGGAGATTTTTTTCTCTCATAGATTTTATGCCTTTTAATTTAGTTTTCAATATGTAGGTCAATTGACCAAACCATATCGAATAATATGTTTTTTAGTATAATTTTATGTGTCTCTGATTTATCGTCTTGATATTTTGTAATTAATAGCTTCCGCATTACACCCTCTCGATTTCGATCCCAACACTATTGACAAACAACAAAGCCCAAGGATATTAGGTTGTCAAAAATGAAAAATCAAGATCAGAAAAACTTTTATCATGAAAACAAGTATTTACATTTTATATTAATTAGATGTGTTTGGTACGATTGAAGCCAATTTCTAAAAAAAAATAAAAAAATCAAGAAAGGTATTTTTTGATATTTCATTAATGGAAAATATTTTCCAAGGTAAACATCTTTCACCGAAAGAGAGAGAATGACTTCCTTCACTTACATATGAAAGTTGTTTTTTTTACGATTATTTTAGATTTTAACATCATGTTACTTGATCTAGCTAACACATAATATTAATAATAATAATCTTTAGTAATAAAAACTTTCATCAAAACATTGTTTGATTTGCCTTTATTATTATTATTGAATTTTAATAGGATAAATAGTTTTTATTCACTAACCAGACACTGAAAAAAAATCTATTAAGAAAATATATTATATGGAAACATTTTCCTTTGCGATGACCTCCTTATACGTACAAAGCACACGTCAATTAGTTATCAAAATAAGTTCAGGATTGGGGATGTGGAGGTTATCAATGTTTCATTTAGTTCAAAACTAAAAATAATTTGGGATTAGTCAAAGTCAATTCCTTCAAATGTTCTCCAAATATCTTCTGATTCATGAAGTATATGGTATCAAACTTTAGTTATGCGTATAGTTTTATACAAACTAATCTAATGAAATACATTAGACAAAAATATCAAAAAGAGATAAATTAATTGTATAATTGTAATAGCCAACTATATTGTATAAAGAGAAGTTAGTTGAACATCCATTCTTGCACTAGGCCCCGAGCTTCATGCCTATATATTATATATATACTAGCAATTTCAACTCATATTTACAAAATCAGTTTATTTAATTTATATTTAACTATGAACAAGTATGAGTATCCATATACGAATTGTAATACCCAAATTTGTAAATTTTCTGGCTAAAGCATTTAAAAAACAACAATCACTACAAGAAAAATAGTCTTTAGCGAGGAAAAATTTGATCGTTCAAATGTCAAATCCTGTCGCTAAATGTCAATAACGACCAAAAAAAAATTGATCGTCGCCGGTCGTTAAAAGCGCCGACGTTAAAAGTTAATCACCGGATTTCAATCCGGTTGTTAAAAGAACATTTAATGACAACACAAATTTCGATCGTTATATATCCTTTTTAACAACCAGATTCTCCCTTCGCAAATATGTCATCCGGTCATTAAAAATACTAACAACTACAACAAAATTGATCAATAAAATACTTTTAACGACCAAAATTCTTTTTGTTAATTGTATGCTAGTTTCATCACCAATACTTTTACCAACCAAATTTTTCGTCGCTAATGGCCATTACAATATTTGATCATAAATTTTAAAGACCACGTTTCAATTTGCTATTATATAAAACTTCATACTACTTTAATAATATAATTATTTCATACACATACACATACACGTCCATAAATATACTAAATAATTACATTCATATAAAACTTCATCGTTAATTTAAAGAACTAAAAGAAAATATACCATATCCAAGTTGTATTACATTATCTTTATCAGCTTGTAAAAAGAGAAAATTTTGACATATATGTCGTCTCTAAGTCACCCTTAACAAAATAAAAGCCCTCTTGGACTTCAAATTTCTCCTTACCTTCTTCGAATGATATGATTCTTCATATTAATATTCTTGAGCTATAAAAAAACAAGTTTATATTAGTTTAGTAACAAAGAATAGGAGCTTAAAGAATAAACATAAGTCCTCAACATATTTAACAGAATGGATGCAGCAAAACACTAATGTTTCCAAACAAGCACTTGAACAAAAACTTATACATCTACCAGACAGGCCAACAAAATTAGACGATTTCTAAAAAATAAGATATGAGACCAGAAATAAATCTGTTTGCACTCCTGTTTGCTCCTTTACTAACTAATATACTGATGATATCTATAAGACAATCATCAGCTACCGCACTTTGTAAAACTAAAGTATCAAAATGGTTGCTGTAAAATCCCTGGAATATATGGAGTAAGCTATTGAACGGTGGACAGCATATTGCATTTCCTACTACCATTGACAAAAATAGAGTACAATCAGATATTGTTTTTTTTTGTGATGCTTGAAATGACAGAAATTTATAGGGCATCTTACAATCAAGACAAGGTCATATATGCCTTCAGAATGGAAGGGTACCTTGGCTGCAATGATTTTCCCAGGAAAGGATAATAAGGGATGAGAAAGGTATCCTAGTGAATAATTGGTTTACCTTTTTAGAGTAATGTTCAGGAACCTAAATTTTATACACACACATGAACTTGGTTACCTGTTATTACAAAAACTTGTGTATAAACAAATGAAAAACAATATGATTGCTGAATGTTGCACAATAGTAAAATCTAATACAACCAGGAATAAAGGACTAGTAAACTGTAGACAACTTTTTAACAAGGACACACTTTGTTCATATGCTAACTAACCAAGCATGAGCAATCACTCTATTTTACTATTGGATTCATACTCATTATATAGATGGATAGATTATAGTTTCTCTCTCTACTCATCCACTAAAGAAAGAAAAACTACAAACTAGTAGACGAATAGTTTTATCCTGTTCTTAGGAAAAGATGCTACAATCAAATTACTAATACAATGCAGTAAACTAATCTACATCCATCCGCGTTGCATTGACTCAGTTAAGTGCAAACTTCGTGGTTTATGGTTTGTATCTTATATTAGATCTATACATCCCCGGTTAATTCCTATGCATTAGAGATTAAAAAGATCTGTTTTTGTTGGGTTTGCTAAGTATATGAACTGAAATCACATCATGAGTTAGCTATGATAAGATGGTAAAATTATTAAAACGATAACAAGAAGACTATCCAAAGTCCGCTATACAGCTAGAATAAAAGACTAAAAGGCTACTTTAGGCTAATAGCTTTTATCAGTGCCCACTTTCAAACATATAGAAAATCTTGATAGTTACAACTATTTTGGAAGAGTTATTTGTGTGTGTTTCAGGAAATTTAGGAGCTGTTTAATTTGGTGCGAATATCATTCTATGGAAGTCGAGGATATGCATTCAGCAAGTATAGAGGAGAAGTCAGAAATAGATGATGCTGAAGAAAATGGAGTTGAAGAAGATGAGAAGAAGTTGGGCTGTTGCCGATCTTAATATGCCTGGAACGAGTGCTCGAAGATGAAGAGATAGATTTAGATCCCCAACCTATCAATAAGAAGGAGATTAAGGCTACAAAGGCAGCTGCTAGTGATGCAACACCACTGACTGATGCTACCAAGTCTGTTATTCTTACTCAAATTTTTTCTCCAAGTGTACCAACTATCCCTGAGACTGCTGGGATTAAGAAGAGAGAGCTGAGGTTGGGGTTTCAGGGCGGGGACAAAAGAAACTGGAGCTTCTAACAACCAAAGTGAATACAATCTTTGGTCTCCTACTTGTTGTATCATGGAACATGTTGATACTGGTAAAAATCAAGATTCTTGACTGCATATGAGGCACTAATGTTCAAGAAGGAGAAGCTGGAGGGATCATGCAGCAGATAAGTGCAACTTATTTTTCTAGCTGAGAATATGCGCGAGAGAACTAAGAAACTTAAAGCAGATGCCAATCTGAAGGTCCCTGGATTGTTGGTCATTGACACACCTGGACATGAATCTTTCCCTAATCTGCATTCTCGAGGTTCAGGTTTATGTGATATTGCAACTTTGGTTATAGACATTATGCAGTAGCAGAAGTATAATTACATTCAATACAATATTACACGAGGAAGTAAAAGAGGTAACATATAGTGCAAAAAGAAAGAGCATGCTTGACAACACCAACTGCTTGGAGGGGAATATTCGTTCCAGTTTAATGAGAGTTCACAAATTTTCAGCATCAAGGCTGGGAGAAATTAGAGGACTACAGATGAAAATTATACCAGCAACATTGGAAATATTTTCAGTTGCTTTCGATGTACATCCAACATGCATTTCAGGAATAAACCATTCTGAAGACCATCAAAGTTAAAAGATACTAAAAATGTTCTGTTTCTCAAAAGAAAACTAAGAATGCTTTTATCTTCTTCCGGCCAGTCAAGCCCATACTACAGCCTTAGAAATCGTCGCAATTTATCATTTACAGAACAGCCATAAAGCATGTATTCTAATAGAATTGATACATTAAAGAAGAGATTAACTATTCTATTTGTGTGCTTAAGGACACAACTATATTTTCACTTCAAAATTTTGGACCCAATTTCATCCAAGCTCGAGCCTTTAGTCTTGACCACAAATAGAAGTGACAACAAAGCAATCACTCCAAGGAAAGATTTTTTGCCCCAAGAAACTCTTTCAGAGGTGAAAACGAGCAATACTATGTGTATTGAATGTTACTAACATTCTGTTCTGTGAAATTAATTAATTAATGAGTGTTGAAAAATTACTTTTTTCTTGATTTAGGTTACAGGTGAATCGGATAGTCAAAGCACAAATTTTTATCCGCTCTGGTACAAATATACTGAGCAATAGAACATTTCATTCAAGAATTATACATTTATCTTTTTTTTTCTACATTATCTTGTTATTCAGATGCCTAAAGAATTAGTAGTACCACAATTGAAAAGATCCACACCAATAGGATAGTAACTACTAATCACATATGGTCCCTTACTAGCAATGGTACCTTCTATTTTGTTCACGTCTTTAGATAAGGAAATTGCATAGCCGATCATATGGCCCATGTGGGAGTTTCGAGCAGAATGCAGACTGTCTTCACTAAAGATCTTTCACTGCCGAGGCAAGTCAGAGCTTTACTGAGGTAGGATCAAGATGGCATCCCGAATTTTTGGGTCGGATCAAAGAAGAACTTTTTTTGTTAATCCTCTCGTGATCAGCTTTTTCTGTGATTTAGTAGTCAAGTTCATTGCTTTTAGCTCTAGAACTCTTTCTTCTTCTCTTGTAACTAAGGAACTTCTTCTAGTTAGTTTAGGTTAGTTCTAGTAAAGATGTTGTAATGTCACCAATGTATATCAGGTTCTTGAGGCAAAGGTGACACTCCACCCCACCATCAAGGTGGAACTTTTGGGAATAAAAATAGGGTAGTAACTGCAACTGCAGGATACAGAAGCCCTCCAGTATCCCCTTGAGGATCCCATTGACAGATTTAGATAAATAGACAGACTAACAAACAGAAAAAAAACAAGGGGGAAAAGAAGACGCCCTTAAATCAAGGCTTACATAAATAACAACATTGCGGCAGACATCTTTCAACATTCTTCTTTTATCAGTCATTTTTCATCATTTTAAAGCAATGAACTAAGCCTGTAAAGGAATACAAGTTCTTGATTTCCTGCTCTTGGTGCTGAAAAAATCAATCAAGAGATACATATTCCATGCTGCTTAGCAATCAGGGAGCACAAATGAGTCAAATAAGCGCAAGAGTAAAATGTTTCATTAAAATTTACAATTCTAACACATGAGATCTAAAGAGAGTCATAGACAAGACATTTGACCACTGAAATATGTCTTGACGAATAGTATGCTTACTGTAATACAAAAACCATCATGTGAAGAAGATACAAGAATAAGGCAATCAATTCTTTGACATTCTGTTAACAAGTTGAAAAGGGAAAAAGAAAATTCTTTTAGCATGACATTTGCTTTTATTCTCAAAGGCAGACTTCAATTTCTTTATGATATACCTTTAAGGCCCAAAGAATGCAGATACCATTTAGGTCCAAAATAAACAACAAAAGAATCCATTTTCACTCATCTATTGTTCTCAAAATTGGATGAAACCTGAATAGAGCTCTCTAAATGGAGCAAGATGCTCTAGCACACTCTAACTCTGTCAGCAGGGTTTATTCCAATCACTCTAGAAAAGAAAACCTACACACATCACCTGTTTTTTGCCTTCTATGCACTGATGCAACAAAATTAAGAGCTCTCTTATACGTTAACTCTTAGACAGATCAAAAAAAAATAGGTTTTGCCTTTTGGGACATTTATACACTATCAAAAGGACCAACGGCAAGATCATGCAAGTTCTCTGTTAAAAGAGTAGGTCAAATTTGGAAAATCTCTAAGCTATAATTGGTTTGAAATAACAAACAGAAACGCAGAGAGATCATCTATTTTTTGCAGATAGTAGAGGTACATCAAAAAAAAGAAATCTAGATGAATCATACCGCGTAAACCTAAAATTGAGCAAAATTAGGCATTATACAAAGCAATTCATAGCTAAAACAACATAAACTTACATTAAAGAGAAGGTACTCCAAGAATGTGTCCGGAAATTATCAGTTGCAGCAACTAGACCAATAAAAAGTAGAAGACAACGAAGAACAAAGACGTATGGCTTGATTTTCGTCAAAAAAACCTGAAACAACGGAGAGACATACACAGTGATTGCTGATTGTGATCTAAAAAACTGGAAACAGAAGACTCCATATTCTCGAGTTTCTTTTCTGAGGGGGTTTTGGGGGTTGGGGAGACGTGGTCTAAAAGAAAAGGAGGGAACATAAAGAGCCTTTTTTAATAACTATTAACGCCTGGATATTAAGTTTTTTAACGTCCGAATATTGTCCCATTGTTAATATTAAATTAAAAATTGATTTTTAACGATGGAAAAAAAATTGTGTCGCTATAGATAGACCGAATTTGTATCCCTTCGTTAAGAGTTGATCGTTAAAAGTCTAATTTCTTGTAGTGAATATTTCTTTTTACAAACCTGCAATTTTTGAGTTCAATAACAATTTATGATTTTAATTTCTTTTAAATATTTGCATGTCAATAAGTAGTTCGTAACTATGGTTCAAGAGAGTTAGATGTAGCTCTAGTTTCAGAAGGTGGACATCAAGCTTTTGAAAATTTAGCAAGGTCTATAAGGTATATTTACCTGCAGTAGTGCTTGGGGACTGTCATAGGATTATTATGCATTTAAATTTGCATCTGGACCTGATGCCTCTGAATATTTTGACGTAATTCAATAATGTCTTCTATTTTCAAATGATACTAAAGTCAAACCAATTTAACTTAAAAATTTACTTGTACAATGTGAAGTTAGTAATTTATTAACTTTACCATATGAAAACTTGGTCACGTATTATTTGGTCTACGTACCAAAATTGATAATATTCGAGATTATGCAAGATTACATATAAAAGATTTTTTTTTTTTTTTTGCTTTATGTCTCTTATCCCTAGGAGGTCTTCCTCCACTCACATGTTTTTTTTTCAAAAAACTCTATTTGTTCTAGGGTGGATGACAAACAGACCTATATTTTTTGATCTTAATAGGACTCCTTACAAGTGTTATTTTTATCTACTATTACGTAAATAATCAACTTATTAATGACCGTACGAAATCAAGAAATAACCCCTCACATGTAAAATTACAATAGATCTCTTTTAAGATCAACTAATTTTATTGAATTGAGTATGATTATATGTGTGATAGCACCTACTATACTAGGAATATCAATGAACCCGATTATTGCAATTACTCATGATAGTCTTTTTTAGTTCAAGATCTCTCTTACTAACTGGAATCAAAGAATTAGTAAGTTTGTTCTGCCCAAAATGAGAATGGGCTAGGGTTATGAACTTATAATATGATGATCGAGTCTATTCCATGATTATAAGTTCATTCCATATCCAACTAGGTCGGAATAGGATTATATACAGTCTCATTATGATAAGGAGTCATTTGGGCGTATCTAAATAGATATTATATTAATATATGAATTCCTACATTGTTACATTCTATTTATAATTAGAAATACGTGTAATCGAACCTACTTTTTATGTATTTCTATTGGGTCCCTATTCACCTCTTTGAGTGAATTGAGAAATAGGTTTGATTGTCCATCTTTTAAATATATATATATATATATATATATATATATCAAGCATTGCATTCACCGAATAATTCAAATAGAAGTAATTAAATGTCCAACTCTGACCTACATAACATGACCGATCAACAGATCCATCTTTGTCATATAGACCATACATCACACTGGATAGATAACATATTCATAAAATATGATTCACTTTCAAGATGCCTTGGTGGTGAAATGGTAGACACACGAGACTCAAAAATCGCGTGCTAAAGAGTGTGGAGGTTTGAGTCCTCTTCAAGGCATAATATTGAGAGAATGAGCATTCTCAATAAGAGAGATCAGATCAAATTGGTAATAATATACCGATTCGATCCAATCTCTTGAAATTAGAATAAATTTGACAACGAATTGTGAAATCTTGGTGAACTTCTATATCTAATGAACGGGGAGCCTGCTTTAAAATTATCTACCCTGCATTCACCCCTCGAGTAAATGCTTTAATAGGAATAGCACAAGGGTAGATTAGAAACCTATGATTGAATATTCGCTCATAACTCAGCAAATAAAGTACATAACATAATTACTTTACTAGATTTTTTTTCTGTATATAGTGGAGATAGTCACACGTAATGACAGATCACGATCATATTATTAAAAGCTTGTGATAAGAATGAATTTCATTCTAGTGCTTAAAAATAATATTTTAAAACTTTCATATGTTCTTCATTACTTGTGTGAATAAGCCCTATATTATAGAGTACATAACTTCGATCATAGGGATCAATTTCTGGTCACATAGCTTCATAATAGATCTGCAAAATTTTCGCGTAATTTTCTTTGAATTGAGACGACATTTGTTACCGTCGTTATTCAATTGAAAAAAATCTCCATTTTAGAATCGTACATGAGAATTTTACCTCATACGGCTCCTTCCTTATGTTCATAATAAGAATAATATATAGAATGAAAAAATATTCAACGATGAAAATATTCTCATTATGAACTCAGTAGGCTAGTGTTCTTACAAGAAATCTCTAGTCAATCTTCATGCAAGAGATCTGTTCGTAACATTAAGCCTATTAGGACTAGATAAAAATGATAAGATAACTCCAATAATTTTTTATCTTTCACGCCTCCTAATTTTAAAAAAATAGTCACTTCAATAGCTTTCGATAATTATACGGGTATCCAAAAAATGAACTGGATAGATATTTGTTGCTCCAACCATTATAAACTATAATACCCAAAATCAGAGTGTTCTTTGTCGATATTTCAGCTCCATTGCTTCACAGTGAAGCATTCACTCGACTTTTCGTTTGAGCATGGATATGTGCCGATTGATTAAATAGTTTATCGTGAGAAAATGGTTGTGGTGATTCTATTATCCGTTTAGCTTTGTTGAATATTAAGTAAACAAGGATATGTATTTGTACTTAAATTCAATGGTGTAAACTGTTTCAATAAATACCACCATAATCAGTATTTTAAATTTATGTGATAGAAATTTTTTTTAATTATAAAGTGTTATCTTGCAATGATTCCTAGTAGAATCTATCTGACTTCAGACATGTAGACGTCTATAGCATCAAATGACTATATGTATTTTATCGTTGATTATGTTTATTTGAATTAGAATCTTCAAAAAAGAGTGTTGATTTTTCGTCATGTTCCGCCTTTACATTCTGGTGCAATTTTGAGTTTTTTACTAATCAAATTTATTAAGGAATGAAACATTAAAAAGAAGATTCTTAAAGGAATATTTATCTCTTGTTAAAACAAAGATGCAAAAATAAAGAACAAAAAATAAACTTTTGGAAGAACTACCACTTCCTTTCCCCCCTTTTTCTTCTTCGATAATCTCAATATCACCTCCTTTTATAGCCTAGGCGTGGCTTCCCAATGACCAATACTATTAGGATCACAATAATTCTTTTCCTGTCTCAATAAAATTATAATTTTTTTTACTCTATCCTAATAAGACTATAATATAATAATAATCTTTTTTTCAATTATTACAATTATATATTTATCATAAATACAATTTACTATATTTTGATCTTGAATGCCCAACATGCCAAGTAGATGCTCATAATGCAATCTCTTCAATGTTTTTTGTAAAAAAAACCAAAGTTTTAATTTTTTTAGCTCTTTGTTGGAGCTTCTTTTTTTTTTGGTAACTATCAAAATTTCATTAATCACCAAAAGTATGTTCAATACAAAGCAAGGCCAAGTTTTACACAGCTTGCCATCAATAGAGAAAACTCAGCTAACACCTAGCCTACATCGCTACAATTGATTCAGATTGAACTGGTAAGAGAGCTTAGGGGGGGCTCGAACACAAATAACATATGCTATCTCTTTAGCTACTGCACTCCAGTGTTTGCTCCTCTTCTCGAAAATTCGCCAGTTTCTCTCCAACCATGTTTGATACACCATCTCAGTATACATAAGCTTGAAAGCAAGGGCACGTGGAGATTTCCCTTTGGAGTTTGATATCATCCATTGTACATGTTGCTCCCATGTAGTGGAGGAGTAGTCTGGTAGTCCCATCCACCGCAACATTTTTGCCCATAGTTGTCCAGTGTACTCGCAGTTCACATAGAGGTGCTCCTTTGTTTCATTGTGAAGTTTGCATAATGAGCACTTAGGACTCACTTGTATTCCCCATCTCAGGAGTCTATCAGTAGTCAACAATCTTCCATGCATCAGTAGCCAAGCAATAAATCTGGCTTTTGGTCTTGCACTATTCTGATACATTACGCATTTCCAAGGGACTCGAGGTCTGTCAGGAAGCAAGTGGTAGTATAAGTGGCGCATCAAACTCCTCCCATGTTGCATCTGCGGCATCTAATTGACCACTGTCCTAGCCTCAAAAATTATTCTAAGGATCCAGCTTGCCTGATTAGAGAGTTGCATTTCCTCTATGGGCCGGTTCTTGATATAGTATGTATGAACCCAACGAATCCACAACTTATCTTGCTTATTTGCCACATCCCAGTAGGTTTTGGCAAGTGCAGCTCTATTCCTCAGGGTAATATTGGTGAGTTTAAGGCCACCTACACACTTTGGAGGTTAAGCAACTAAGGCTTTCCTTGTGAGTGTGGCACTACCTGACCAAAGGAAGCTTCTACAGTGGGAATTAATCAGTTGCAAGACCTTGACTGGGATACTGAAAAGCTGAGCCCAGTAGGCCTGAATACCAAAAATAACTGTTTGAATTAGCTGGGCTCTTCCTGCATATGACAGGTTCTTTGCAGTCCAAGAAGAGATCCTCTTGGTGATCTTATCAACCAGTGGTTGCCACTGTATTAGAGATATCTTCTTAGTTGCCAAAGGGACTCCTAAGTACTTGAAAGGAAGCTCACCATAAGAGTACCCCAAGAGATGTAGGATATTAGTCTGATCAGTCATTGGAACCCCCCAGAAGTAGACTGAGCTCTTTCCAAGATTTGCTTGCAGTCCTGATGCCAATAGAACTGAGTGAAGCACTTATGGAGCCCTGCAACAGAACTCACATCACCTCTAGCAAAAAGTAAGAGATCATCCGCAAAACATAGATGATTTAGGTTCAGTTTTGCACATCTAGGGTGATGTTTGAAAGTTTTCTCCTCCTTCAGACTTGTCAATTGCCTACTAAGGTACTCCATGCCTAGAGCAAACAAGAAAGGGGACATGGGATCACCCTGCCTCAATCCTCTTGATGCCTTGAAAGGTTCTGAAAGCTCCCCATTGATCAAGATACTATAGCTGATTGTTAGGACACATTCCATCACCCAATGAGTGAACTGACTGGGAAAACCAAGTGCTTGCATGACTTGCTTCAAAAATGGCCATTCTAGAGAATCATAGGACTTTTGAAGGTCTATTTTGATCATGCATCTAGGGGAAATGTGCTTCCTCTTATATCCTTTTATCAGCTCATGAGCCAGTATAATATTATCTTCAATCTTCCTCCCTGGTATGAACCCTGTCTGGGCTTCACTAACAAGGAAAGGCATGACTGCTTGCATCCTATTAGCTAATATCTTGGCAATAAGCTTGTATAGGACAAAGCAACAAGCTATAGGTCTGAACTCCTTAGCAGTGACAAGATTTAAGGTCTTTGGGACAAGTGTTATTGTTGTGCAGTTAATAGGCTCATGAAGTTTACCAGTATGGAAAAATTCAAGAATTGCAGCAGTGACATCAGATTTGGTAGTAGCCCAAGATTTTTTATAAAATACTGCATTAAAACCATCAACACCTGGAGCCTTATCATCCCCAATGGCCTGTAAACAATCATGGATCTCCTTCTCAGTAACATGAGTGATTATAGCTAGTCTGTGATGGTGCAATAGAACAGGACCTCTCTTCATAATCTCAGTGTTTATAGCGGGTAGTGAGGTAGCTGCTGTGCCCATAAGACCCTTGTAGAACTTCAGAATCTCTTCCTTAATATCTGCTTGTTCCACCAGCTTATCACCTTTAGTAGACACAAGCTCAGTGATCTGCTTTCTCTGTACCCTCTCTTTCATAACAGCTGTGAAGTACTTGGTATTAGAATCACCCAATTGGATCCATCTAGCTCTTGTTTTTTGCCTCATTATACTCTCTTCCACCTTGTGCCATTTCTCCAATTCATTTAAGGTTGCCTTCTCTTGCTATTGCAGGGCATCAGTATACTGATGTTGGAGCTCAGTTTGTATAATTGCCAAATCAGTTCTAGCCTTCTCAATTCTTTTGGTTGTGCCTCGATACTCTTCATTATTTAGCTTCTTCAAAGGAACCTTCAGAGATTTCAATTTTTCCCAGACTACCTTTAGCTTACCCCCAGACATTGGTTGACTCCATTGCTCATCAACAATGTTGTGATAGAGTGTATGGTCTGTCCAAATGTTAAAGAACCGGAAAGGTACTTTGACATTCCTTTGAGAAGATTTGAAATCTACTATCATTGGGGAATGATCAAATATTGCAGGTAGGTCATATTGCACCACAATGTGCCCCCAAATCATCATCCATTCCATATTACCTAAGGCCCTGTCTAGCCTGCTATAGATTCTGTCACTGCCAGTTTGTTTATTGTTCCATGTATAATAACCTCCAGACCAATTTAGCTCACTTAATAGCAGATCATTCATATAGCTTGAAAAATCCTTAACCTCTGCATATTGGACTGGGTTTCCCAGTAATCTGTCATGTGGATAAAGTAGAGCATTAAAATCTCCACAGATGAGCCATGGGGTATTAATTCCTTGTCCAATGTCTTTTAAATAGTTCCACAAGTCTTTCTTTTGCTCACCAGTGTTGAGCCCATGGATAAGAGTAAAGAGACATTCAAATTTCTCCACTATCCCAGTTACCTTGCAGTGAATGAGTTGATTCTCTTCCCTGAGCTTCTGCACAGTGTAGGTACTTAGATCCCATAAAAACCAAATCCTCCCATTACTAGTCGACTGATAATTATGAAGGTGTCCCCACGAATGACCTAGGTTGTTGAGGATGTTATTGACTCTGTGTTGCTTAACTCTAGTCTCTATCAATCCTACTAATGTAATTCTCTTTATTTGAAGCATCTTCTTCAACTCTTTTTGTTTATGCTTCTTATTCACTCCCCTAATGTTCCATATGAGCCATTTCATTAAGATATAGATTTACCTCTATCATGAGGTGAGTTATCTATGGCTCCCCTTGCTCCCCAAGCACTCTTAGTCCTGTTGGATGTAGCAACTGATCCCAGACATGGGAAATTTTCTAAGCTAAAAATTTGTATTATTGCAGTCTGATTCTTTATGAGATGTTGTTCCACCTTGTGACAAGCTCCTGCTTCCACATTCTCCTTTGCGGCAACACTCCCACTCTCCTCAAGACCTGGTGTTTGATGATGTTCATGTTTAGCAGTAAGTGGTGCTGGCGGTGCTTCAGGCACATGTTCCTTCATTTGGCCACCAGGTTCAACAGTATCACCTAGAGCTTGGCCCTTATGAATACATTTCGGGACTAATCTTTTGGGAATTTCCCTCTTGCCGTGTCGCTTTGGTTTCCCATGAAAGTAGTCATTCGTCCTCTCTGGTGGACATACATGTCCAAGGGTTTGGCATTTCTCACAAAATACCGATTTCCAATCATAGGTGATAGGTTGTCTAAGAGTTCTGCCAGTAGGATCCATAACTATAACCTCCTCCGGTAGCTTTCTAGTAATATTTACCTCAATCAACATCCTTGCATACGAAACTCGAGTTTGCTGAGCAGTGCATTCATCAGCATACATAGGAACACCTATAGAGCTCGCAATCCTGCTTAGAGAGTTACACCCCCAACAGTTCAAAGGTAGCTTTGGAAACTTAACCCATAAGGGTATCTCAGTTGGGAATTCTTCTGTAAAATCAAAGCTAGCAGTCCATGGCTTTAGCATCACAGGTTTGAAATTGAGAGTGTAGGGTCCTGAATAAAGGATTTCCTCCAGATCATCACGAGATTGAAACTTGACAATAAAGTATCCCTCCTCATGCAAATACACTGTTGGGGTAGCTATATTGTTCCAAGTTTGAGCTATGAAACGGATCATGGAGTTATATCCAGGCTTCTCCCCTATCACATACACTATGAGTGCACATTTCCACTTCTCAGTTTCCCTTTCAACCTCCCCCTGCTCAATCTGTATCACAGTCTCACCATCAATAATGACGGGGGGGATATAAGACAAAGTCATGCCATTCTCAGCAGCTCTATTACGTTGAAACAAATTTACCCAGGCCCCTTCGTTTCCCCTTTGCAATTTGGGGATTAGGATTTAGGGTTACTGTTTCATTGCCTTGAGAACAATTACCCTCCTCTCTAGTCCCCTCCACATACCCATTAGCAATTAAGTCCTCCCCGCAGCTTCTGCTAGATGTTGTGTCTTCGGTTTGCAAGCAGGATCCCAAATTGAGTGGAATCCCTAAATTCACTGGTGGGGTTTTGGTCCCCTCCACCTCTGTTTCGCAGTGTTCTACAGCAGCACGCGTTGCAACGGAGCTCCCAAACATAGCTACTCCTATCGTACGTCCCCGACCTCTTCCTCGTCTTTTTCCTCTACCTCATCCCCGCCCTCAAGCCATGGCTATCTCACCGGTGCACATTAACTATCATGCGCCGCCACCATGAGAGAGAGAGAGAGAAAATTCTACTACTATATGTTTTTTTTTGTTGGAGCTTTTGAACGTAACAAAATTAAACTTTTCAAGATTTGATTTTTTTCTATTGTTTTTTTATTTTATTGCACTCGGTGAAAAGTCTATGGAATGCTCCTAATAATTATGGTTATTTATTTTATTGTCTCAAGGCTTTCTTTTGGTTATAAAATTAAAAATTATAATGATTACAATTTTTTTTTCCAGATTCTGGTCAGTATTTGATATTGCGGGTGATTATCCCCTTTCTGGCACCATCATATCCAATATGCTAAAGAAATTCATGGAGCGTTCATTGATGCTGTGAATGAAGGTTTCAAAATTCTGGATGGTGGAATAGTGACAATTAGACTTGTTCACAGTTTGGTGAAAAACTGAATCAAATCGCAAATCGAATCAAACCGATAAAAAAAATTGATATTTGATTTGGTTTTAAATTTTAAAAATCGATATTATTTGGTTTGATTTTGATTTTACTAGAAAAAAATAATCAAACCAAATCGATAAATTATGTATACAAATTTTATACAACAACAACAACATACCCGTATATTCCCACAAAGTGGGGTCTAGGGAGGGTAGAATGTACGCAGACCATACCTTTACCTAAGATAAAGTAAAGAGGCTATTTCCGATAGACCCCCGGCTCAAGACCAAAAAGGACCATAAGAGGTCAGAATAAAAGTACACGAGATATACACAGTAAATAAGACAACGGGTAATCACAGAAGTATATTCTAACAAAATAGCACTATACCTGAGCCACATGAAACACTAAAAAGCAGTAAAAAACCGAAGACAAGAAACTACAAGAGCAGACCTACCTACTAACCGTCTACCCTAATCCGAACCCTCCACACCTTTCTATCTAAAAGTCATGTCCTTGGTAAGCCGCAACTGCGCCAAATCTTGTCTAATCACCTCTCTCCAATATTTCTTCGATCTACCTCTACCTCTCTTAAAACCATCCATAGCCAATCTCTCACACCTCCTCACCGAGGCCTCCATGCATCTCCTGTTCACATGCCCGAACCACCTCAACCTCACTTCTCGCATCTTGTCTTCTACTGAAGACACTCCAACCTTGTCTCGAATATCCTCATTCCTAATCCTATCCCTCCTAGTAAACCTACACATCCAGCGCAACATCCTCATTTCTGCTACCTTTATCTTCTGAACACGAGAGTTCTTGACTGGCCAACACTCTGCCCCGTACAACATAGTCGGTCTAATTACCACTCGGTAAAACTTGCCTTTCAGTCTAGTAGGCACCTTCTTATCACACAAGACTCCGGATGCGAGTCTCCATTTCATCCACCCTGCATCAATATGATGGGTAACATCCTCGTCAATCTCCTCATCTCCTTGGATAATAGACCCAAGGTACTTGAAGCTACCTCTCCTCTGGATGGCATGCGTATCGAGCCTCACTTTCACGCCGGATTCCTGAGACATGCCGCTAAAATTGCACTCTAAATATTATGTTTTCGTCCTGCTCAACTTGAAGCCTTTAGACTCCAGAGTTTGTCTCCAAACCTCCAACTTGGCATTAACTCCATCACGAGTCTCGTCAATCAAAATAATATCATCCGCAAAAACAACATACACCATGGCACTTCACCTTGGATTTGTAGTGTCAAAACATCCATTACCAAGGCAAATGAAAATGGGCTAAGGGACGATCCTTGGTGCAATCCCATCATCACGGGGAATTGCTCTGAATCTCCGCCCACAGTTCTGACTTGAGTTTTTGCACCATCGTACATGTCCTTAATCAACCGAGTGTACGCCATTGGTGCCCCTCTAACCTCCAAGCACCTCCAAAGAACCTCCCTGGGAACTTTGTCGTAAGCCTTTTCTAGGTCAATAAATACCATGTGCAAATTATTCTTCCTCTCCCTATACTGCTCCACGATTATCCTCACTAGGTGAATAGCCTCGGTAGTCGAGCATCCAGGCATGAAGCCGAACTGATTCTTGGAAATAGTCACAATCTTCCTTAGCCTTAACTCCACCACCCTCTCCCAAACCTTCATGGTGTGGCTCAGTAACTTAATACCCCTGTAGTTGTTTCAATTCTGAATGTCACCCTTATTCTTGCACAAAGGGATCATCGTACTCCATCTCCAAGCTTCAGGCATCTTCGCCGTCCTAAAAATGACATTAAACAGCCCTGTCAACCACTTCAAACCTGCCCCGCCTATGCACTTCCAAAAATCCATCGGAATCTCATATGGCCCCGTTGCTTTACCTCTATGCATCCTACCAATAGACTTTATAACCTCTTCAACCTTTATACGCCTACAATAACCATAATCATGCTGCCTCACCGAATGCTCCAAATCCCCCAACATAATGCTTCTGTCCCCCTCTTCGTTCAAAAGTTTATGGAAGTATGATTGCCACTTCTTCCTAATGAGAACCTCCTCCACCAATACTTTACCATCTTCATCCTTGATACACTTCACTTGGTCAAGGTCCCGAGCCCTCCTCTCTCTTATCTTGGCTAGCCTATACAACTTCTTATCCCCACCCTTTCCTTCTAAAGCTACATATAAGCTCTTGAAAGATGTTGTCTTAGCCGCCGTAACTGCCAACCTAGCCTCCCTCCTAGCTACCTTATACACCTCCCTATTTGTCTGCTTTTCCTCCTCATTATTACTTTTGACCAACCTCACGTAAGCCCGCTTCTTTGCCTCCACCTTACCTTTCACTTCTTCATTCCACCACCAGTCCCCGCGATGCCTGCTAGAGCGGCCTTTCGCAACACACAACACCTCTCTAGTCGACTCCCTAATGCAACTAGAAGTCGTTTCCCACATACTATCTGCATCCCCCCTACTCTTCCAAGCCCTCGAAGTCATCAACTTCTCCCCTAACTCCAAGGCCCTGGCTGAAGTCAAGCTTCCCCATTTAATCCTCGGCCGGTCAACCAGTCTCACCTTCTTAATCTCCAAGTCTATCACCAAGAGCTTATGTTGGGTCTAAAGGTTCTCACTGGGTATCACCGTACAATCTCTACAAAGAACTTTATCACCCTTCCTAAGGAGCAAAAAGTCTATCTGCGTCTTGGCCACTGAACTACGAAAAGTAACCAAGTGATCCTCCTTCTTCGGGAAGCTCGAGTTCGCTACCATCAACCCAAAAGCTCTTGAAAAATCCAATAGTGAGGCTCCTCTATTGTTCCGTTCGCCGAAACCAAAGCCCCCATGCACATCATCATATCCCCCCGAGGAAGAACCGATGTGCCCATTGAAATCATATCCTATGAAAAGTTTCTCGGAGCTTGGAACCCCTCCCACAACCTCGTCCAAAGCCTCCCAAAAGCTCACCTTCTCCTCCTCGTCCAAACCCGGATGTGGTGCATAAGCACTAATAATGTTCCAAGTAGACCTTTCAATGACTAACTTAAGCAACATCATCGTATCATTAACCCTCCTAACCTCTACCACATGCTCTCGAAGATCCTCATCTACTAAGATGCCTACTCCATTTCTATTCCTCACGCAACCAGAGTACCACAACTTAAACCCGTCCACCTCCCGAGCCTTAGTACCAATCCATTTGGTTTCATGGACACAAGCGACATTAATCCTCCTCTTCCTAAGAATCTTAACAACCTCTATGGACTTTTCCCATAAAGTCCCTATATTCCAAGACCCTACTCTCAACCTAGAGATTCTCTCACCCTTCCTAACCCTCGCCCTCGACCTTAACCCTGCCCCCACCCCCACTCCCGCTCCCAACCTCGAACCCAACACTAATCGATGACATGACCCTAATCTCCCATCATCCATCACAACCACTAAGGAAAGTGAAATCTACACAAAGAGATGTAGCAGAACTACCGCTACGCAAACCAATAACAACTAGAGGGGTAGAATACCGTATCACAAAATGCGAAAAGGGAAATGGGAAAATGAAACACAACAAGAATAATCAAGAACACAAATAATCCAACCCCACGGTACCAAACCAGAATGGCTAGGCCAGGAGAAGTAATATCGCACCCTAAATACAGCGACAAACAAAAAATTAACAATGGCAAACACAACAAAATTCTCAAGGACAAAAAATCACAAATCCCAACTCTAAATAATCAACCAAGAAGACGCTAATACCCGGAAGATGGACAAAATACTTAAGGAAAATAAAGATACAAGTGTAGTAGTCACCTGGGTTCAGTTGGAAGAAAGGAAGGACTGCTCTCTTGATGGATTTGTTGGATTCCGGCAAGATTTGGTGCAGAAATTGGTCGCCGGAATCTTGAATCGTCAGAATGTTGTTGTCACTGAAATTTTGCATCTGGATCTGACTTCCACCTGTAAGAAGAAAATACAACAGAAAAGAGGAAGCAAGGCAGAGATCTGTCCTGAGAAGATCTGGACAGATCTGATGTCGCCGGAGAGAAAGATGTCACCGGAGATGTACACTAGCTATCGCCGGAGAAAACCCTAGGTGAGAGACGCCGACAGAAGATATCGACACGGTAAATATAGAGTTGCCGGTGGTGTGTGTCTTTTCATTGGAGAAAGAGTACGGTGGCGGTGTACGTCGCGGTCGCCGGTCACGATCGTCGGCGCCATAGGTCACGGTCGCCGATCGCGGTCGTTGGCGGCTTAGGTCGCGATCGCCGGTTGCAGTCGTCGGCGGCGTAAGGTAAAGGCTGTTGTTTCAGTGCTCACTAATGATGTTTGGTAAATTTATTTATTCCCCAGATGAATCATACACTAGAAGAAAAAGATCACAATTACTATGGATGATGATTGTGGTAAAAGGAATTACTTCAGATCTCTCTTTCTCTTCTGTATACAAATTTTATAATTATATATATATATATATTATTTATAAATAAAATATAATTATTTTATTACATTTTAATTCTGAACTTAACTTTAGCATAATATAATTACTAATGCTTATTATTTTGGCATTTGGTTCACAAATTCAAGGGACAAAATTATTGTTTGCAATGCCAAACAAGATAGATTTTTTAAAGACATTTGCTTAGTTGTCTTTATTAGGACTTGCATCTAGGCAAACCTTTTGGCCATTGTCATTTCTTAAACTATTATCAATTTGTCATTAGCTAGTCATAAATCGATTTTTTTTATCAAATCGAGAAGAACCAAATCGATGATTATTCTTTTATTTGATTTGATTTGGTTTTAAAAAGTTAAAAATCGACTAAATTGATTTGGTTTTAATTTTGATCAATAACCGATCCAAACCGACCTGTGGACACCCTAGGAACAAGAATGGTTGATTCTCTTGAAATCAACAAAAATACTGGCTAGCATGCGAACTCATCAACTACTGATACTTATGGGTCAAACTGCATGGGATACCATTTTTATTAAGCCACATGATAATCAATTTTCATCCTATATAAAGAAATCAAGAAATATAATCTAAAATTCTTCAAAGTCGTGATAACACCTATACGCCAACTCGGTAGGCAAACCTATTCCAGTTTTACTCTATTTTCATCAAATGAGGAACATAAAGTAATATGTGAAATAGAAACAACTCATAAAGTGTGTCTTAATGTAACGACCGGGTCCGTCGTTATGGGTAAACTTTTTGTGCCAAGTTTTAGAGTTAGAAAACTCTGGGTTTGGGAGTTTGAAATTCTGGGCTAGGCTAGCCTCGGCCAGTTTTGGAGTGAGGTATAGTCTAGGAAAATCCGGGTGAGGATTGGGTTAGATGTCTTGATTTGAGATAGTTTTCCACGTAGCCAAGATATAAAGGAGTCCGGGGGACTTTTCAGAATCGAATTTGGGTAAGTAGAACTCTCGGAATCGAGGTTGACGTGAAGAGGTTATTTTGGAACGTCGAGAAAATAAGTGTGTTATAAAATAGACTAGTTTTGAAGATTTTATGACTTTCTGTCCAGTGTCAACTGTCACTCCGCCATAGCGACCTCCGTTGTAGCAGAGAAATTACCGCTACAACGAAAGTCAACGTTGGTCAGCCTCCGCCATAGCGGATGACTCCGCTACGACGGTACCACTATAGCGGAGCGGACCTCTATAGTGGAGCGTGACGGGATTAAATGCAGAAACTTCCCCAAAAAAATATTCAGTTTTCACAAGTTCATTTGGGAGAAAGGCTAGGGCAATTTCAGGTGTTTTTCCTCTATTCTTCATTGTTTTTCTTCCCTAAGGTAAGGTTTCTACTCCCCAAACTCCGTAATACTTTTTCTATGCGGTAGAATTGCTAGGAGTGGACTTGAAAAAAGTTTGGAATGACTTAGGGAGGGTAGAATCTGGGGAAAAAAGGGGATTCTATGTGTAGAAGTTCTTGGGTGTTGCTAATTTTACTATTTTATGATCATGTGACCTTAATTTCCTAATTTTATCCATAAAAATGGTAGAACTAGGTGAATTAATGGCAAAAAAGCCAGAGAAAAAGGGTGGAATGATCATGGGTGGCCTGGGGTTTAGGATTTTGCGTAATCCGGGTAAATTGTAGGCCATATAAATTGATTCTTGATTATTGTGTGTTGTTTTAGACCAAGAACCGACAAGAACTTCAGGAAATGAGAAAGCCCCGGTTGAGTAGAGCTTTGAATCATTTCGAGGTAGGTGATGGTTTGCTTCATGTATGCTGTGTGTATTTAAGTACACTTATCTAAGTATTTGTATGAAATGCATTACTTTGGGAATGATTAGAAATGTCTAATAGTCCTGTTAGCAGTCTGGTAAATTGAACGTTGTATTGTGCTTGTTGGTTTTACAAGTTGATTATTTATTTTTGTGACTGTGGATTGTTTGACTTTGGTTGGCTCGGGTACCACGCCTGGTACGGGATTATACTAACGGTTGGCTCGAGTACCACGCCTGGTACGGGATAATACTAATGGTTGGCTCGGGTACCACGCCTAGTACGGGTTTACTTTCTTGTATTTCTGCATCTTTACTTAATGGTTCCCTGAGTGGATCGGGTTGTGAACTTGAATTGTGGTTGTGTATTTTGGTCCTTGAGAGTCCGGGTTGTTATATTGTTTTACGAGTTGGTCTTGGCGTAGATCGGGTTGTTTGTCTGACACTTAGGTGTTGTCTAAAGGGGATCCAAGGTGGGTCTGGGACATGTAACCGGATAAGACTATTATTGTTGTGGATTATTGATCATAACTGTGAGGTCGTTTACATGTGAGACAAGTTAGGTAGAGACTTGTAGTCTAGGAAATACCTGTTGACTACTTGCCTATGTGTTTTCTGTACTTTTACTTGATTTCTGTACTACCCATAGTTTGTATATTTTGGAATTGGCTGATGATCCTACCAGTACATGGTGATTGTGTACTGATACTGCACTTGCTTGTCTTTTGTAAGTATAGGAAATCTTCCGACGGTTGACGCACGACCCCACTTATAGGCCAGACACTTCAAGATATCAAGGGTGAGATGTTCGATCGAGATGCCTTGGTTTCTTTCTTATTGGTTGTAGCCCACTTATTTCGGGCTTAGACTATTTCTTTTGTTTTGGGGTTACATCCCCGTACTCTAGTTTGATTGATGTTTTCGGTACGATGACTTTCAGATTCTAGGGAGGGATTTCCGCAGTTTATTTTAATTCTTTATAGAGTTGGTTTTATTCAAGATTGAATGCTAGTTTACTTTCTGCACTGGTTTTAAGCTGTTAGGCTAGGCTAAGAGTTGGATTCTAATGGTTTGCTCATCCGGGGGTTGGGTGGGTGCCACTCACGACGGTCGGGATTGTGACACTTAATAGTAATGAATGAGGAAATTATAAGTACAATTTAAAATTTGGTATCACAAATACAAGAGGGACTAAGAGTACTGAATACAAGTTTGATAATAGTCTAATATAACTTTCTAAGAATAAAGAGAAAGACAGAATAAAAATAGAGATAAATGAAGTTTGGTGTTGCGGATTACCAATAGAGATAGATGAAGTTCGGTGTTGTGAATAAGTAATTGAATCAGACACATTAGCGAGCCCCACTGGTGCATAAATCTAAATCTATACAACAAAGTGCAGCAAGGGTATCATGAGAATGGAGAATAACGTGTACTCAACAAGTTCATTGACTGATCCCAACAAATTAGTGACGAAGATTGATCTTTGAAATATAGTTATTACTACACTTTAACAGTTATAAGCTTCAACAAATGTATAATGAACATGCAAGGATAAGACGACTCAAATGAATCAATAAAATCAGAGAATTGACATATAAGAGGAGATATGCACAAGGTCACCTCAATTATCCCGTATGATTTGAGATCGGGATCAATCATGTTAATATAAGAATGCAGTGCAAAGCGATGTAACATATCTAATTCATAACACTACGCGCACACAACACTAATAGGGTGTCGAGAAGCGTGACCCATAGGGGACAACTGCATGATCTATGCGCAGAACAAATGATTTTCACATGCAATATGAATGATCTCAACACACCAACGAAGTCAATTAAATAGAACTTAATTTCAATATAGAAAGTTATTGGTCAAAATTAGTGCATACGCAAGTGTACGTGATTGCCAAATATTACGGAAATTGTTTGCACAATCAAAGATCGAATCCCACAGGGACTTATAGCTGATAAGTAATTGAACTAATCTATTATAATTAAAAGAACAAGTGTTTTCAACAGAGAGTTTGTCGTTGTTTTACTTATACTTTTGGTTTCAAACTGAGATAGTAAAAATGATCGATATTATGGAAGTTAATTCACAAAATAGATGAATCCTAGGGCTATGGTACTTTTGCATAATTTTTTCATATCTATACCTTAGTTGCTATGCTAATTACTATCGAATTATTGTCGCATGAGTTATATCATAGTCATGTCCTTTCGAACCTCTAATCGTCTATCTAGATTAATCTCATACATGTATTGTTAACTGATGATACTCATAATTAACCCGAATGCATTTATATCTCATGTCTGAGAGCCAAGTAAGGCAAATTAGGTATGGTTTCCATCCTAGCTGCAAATCCGTTCTACAGAACATATTCTACTGATTTTAACTCACGTTCTATCTCTAACTTTCCTCTGTCATGTTTTATTCATATTTTCTATTGGTCGCGAATCATTAAAATAGTAATACAAGATTAAAAGAATAATTCATATGGTAGAAACGCATAAACAACTTTATATTAAGCTATGGTATTCATACTTGACCATAACCCTAGAACATGGGTGTTTAACCTCTCATAATCTGATTACAATAGCACCCAAGGGTATGGCCTAGTGGTCAATGAAGTGGGTTAAAAAGCCATGAGGCTTGAGGTCTCAGGTTCAAATCTTAATGGAGTCAAGAAAAATACTAGGTAACTCTTTTCATCTTTTCTAGCTCACTATCTTTCATGAAGCATCTATTTACAACCTTGATCCGCACGTCTGCAAGCAACTCGCCACACTATTTTTGAGAAACAAAAACTCTCGCCTCTTTATAATGCAAAAGTTTTATTGCCTTTTGCAATTATTTTTTGGAGTTGAAGAGCATGCTGAACTCAAGATTAAACTGATCATTTTGAAGATCTCGTGGTTCAAACCACATGGCCTGCCAAATTTCATCATGCTCATGTGTAAAGGCAAACACATTCAGCCGTTCTTGAAGATGATCAAGACATAGAATTTCATGAGAATGAAATAGGGACTCAGGGACTGTCGGTGACATTTGTAATGACTATTGAGACAACATTTGTGAAATCGCTTTTTCTTGATGAAACGGACTCTGTGACACCAACTCTTGCTAGTGTAAAGGACTTTGTGGCAAACAAGCATCATAAAATCATCATCACTTTCAGATGCTGAACAAGAGACTACATTTTCTGATACCTCCACATTAGTGTGAACAACTAATTTTTGACCATATCTAACGTTTACACCCTTTAGTGTTTAAAATATTTCTTTTAGGCCTACATTAGGTATTTTAATTTTTATATAGTTTTTAAAGTATATAAAAAATTACAAAAAAATAGAGTCACGTTTTAGGATGAGTTTTGTTTTTTTATTTCTTTAAAAGAAAAGAAAACTTTACAAAGTATGTTTTCTTTTAATTTAGATTTTAATAAATAGACTAGTGAATTTAATGATTTTCTTTAATATATTTTAGTTTAAACTAGCTATTTAACTTTTCTATATTTTTATTTACTAGTTTAGAAATAGTAAGTTAATATTTCATTTTAAAAAAAATAAAAATAAAAAGGGAAAAAGACAAAAACTAAACTATAAATGGAAAGAAAATAAAACCTAAACTAATCCTAAATTACAACCTACCCAAACAACCTACACCCCCACGTCAAGTATCCCTAATTCCATCACATAATCCCAAATCCCAAACATCCTAAACTAATCCTTAACCTACAGCTTTCTTATTGCAAATTAATCTTCACAAAGAGGTAACACTGAATCTTCTGTATGTGATTTAATTTCGTGATTATATGAGATCAAATTTTTGATGGCACGATAGTTGCTTAGGTTTTATGCGTGTCAATGCTGTGATTTTTAGTATGTTAGATTAAGAGAAAAATTGGCATTACGTATAATACTCGCGCATGTTTAAATGTCTAATCTTTACCTTATTTTTAACTAATACATGAAGTTTTGTATTCTACGTAGCTAGTGCAGTTAATTGAGATTTGAATGAAATTCGGTTCTAATGAATTAATTTTTAAATTTCTCTAACTGGTATGCTTAATAATATTTGTTTATCTTGGATTTTTCAAAGTTTTAATTAGTCTCCGTAGCTTTTTTTACGCTACTAATGTAATTTAACTTTTCATGTGGAGTATTTTAGGTTCTTGTATTTCTAAAAAAAAATAGTAATCTAATAATAATTATATATGAGGGTATATCTAAACCCAAAAAAAGAAGAGAAGGGATCGTATGAGTTTAATAGCAGTATTAAGTCATATTAACGTGCTAATGTCGTCAAATCTTTAAAATATTCCCAGGTCTCGTAACTAATTTTGACATTGAACACCTCACTATTAAATAAGGAAAGGAATTTCATTCTAGGGCGGCATATTAATAAAATAAGATAGTTTAATTAAGGATAGAAAAATAAATCAAAGAAGGTGAGCATAAGCACATCTATTCTTAGTTAATAAACATAATATATCAACAAAAAAAAAGGAACAATTAATTTAAGCCAAATATAAGTCGACAAAGCGATTGTGCTAAAATCACGAGGCTCGAGAAATGTCTAACACCTTCCCCTCGGTAATTCCTTATCCTAAAATTACGAGGCTCGAGGGATGACTAACACCTTCCCCTCGGTAATTCCTTATCCTAAAATTATGAGGCTCGAGGGATGCCTAATACTTTCCCCTCGGTAATTCCTTATCTAGAGTCAACTTCCTTTTGATTAAGGTGACCCAAAACTCAATTTCAAGTGGCAACTCTGAATAAAAAATAAAATAAATAATCTCTTTTCAAAACGTCACTTTAATTGGATTGGGAAAAGGGTGTGACAATTAGGCACGTCATCACTCTTACTATCTGAAGTTGAGCCATAATTCGATAGATCAGTATTACAGATGGTGATGCAATCCAAGTTGCATCAAGGTCACTCTCAAGTAGCCAAGCTCGGGATCTCCAAGCTTTACAAGGGCTATTCATGAAGATAGAGATGCTTGAGCACACCTTGATGCCAAAGAGGGGATTTCATGCCTTGATGATTGCTTGAGAAGAAGGAAATGAGGCCTAGTTTGCAAAGTAGGGCTATATTTGCAATTTTTACTCAAAGAGCCACTTTTGGGCTACTTTTGTAATAAATTAGCCTAAACTATAAATAGTGAGAATAGCTCACTTTGAATCTTAGTTTTTGATGATTATAGACTTGTCTTCTCTTGAGAGAATTGAGAGCTTGGTTGAAGCTTTTGTTGGTACTTGTTTGAGAAGGGAATTGCAAGGTGAATTCAATTCCCTTGAGGTTCCTTTGATAGTTTAGGTGCTTGTTTGGTAATCTTTCAATTGAAGGTTTTGATATCTTTATCATGATTGTTAATTGAAATCCTTACTTGTTTCTAGCTTTTATGTTCTTATTCCTTGTTCTTAGCTTAAGGTTTCGATTTCATAAAAAGGTTTATATCAATTGGTATCAAGAGCTTGGCTTAGATTTATTTCTTGGGATTTGAATTTTTCTTTTAAAAAAAAAACCCAATTTTTTTTTTAATTTTGTTGTTTTGATGCTAGATTCTTGCTCCCTAGTATCATTTTAGTCTAAATCCGAAGTTTCAAGTCATTTCAAGTTGTGGTGAAGATTCTACCACGAAAGAGTTTTGAAGCTTTAAAAACTTGAAGAAATTCAAGTAGGTCTTGTTGATTTCGGGAGAATTCGAGCTTATCAGTGATTGGAGTTTGTTTCCTAGGTTGAGGGGGAACTAATCCTAAAATTTGGAGTGCTTTGGTGAAGTTTTGAAGAAGGGTTTTATTTTGGGTGTTCTTGAAGATGTTCAAGTTTTCTTGAAGAAGAAGATGGTAAAAAAGGTACATTTGATCTTCAAGTATTCTTGATTTGTTGGCAAAGAGTGTTTGTTGGGTCCAGAAAATTATTAATTGAAAAAAAAAATAGTCTGCCACGTCAGCAGTCAATTGCCACGTCAACAGTTAACTGCCACGTCAGCAATCAACTGCTGAAACTTGCCCACAAATCCCTGCACGCGCGTGTAGCTCAACTTCATAGAGGGGTGCATTTTTAGTACCCCAAAATTTTTCTAAGTGTTGGGAAAATTTTCAAGACCCCAAATTTTTTTCTAAGTGTTGGAACTTTTCAAGACCTCAAAAAAATTTCTAAGTGTCAAATTTTTTCCCTCTTCTACTACTCTCATTCCTCTTCATCTTCTTCTAATTTCTTTGTTTCTTACAACTAATTAACAACAAGTAATTCCTTCTACTTCTTGTTACTTAGTTCTTGAGTTCGAATTTTTTTTTCGTGCCAATTTTTTTTTCTCAACTTTTCTTGCTTATTTTCGTTGAAACTTCTTGGCTCCCGTCCGTTAGCTTTGAGCGTTCTTTCTAGAGTCAAAAAAAGAATCTATTCTTGACCTCAAGTAGAGATTGGACCCTTGCAACTCATCGAATTAAACAAGTTTCAACATCGGCCGAACCAATTGTGAGATCACTCAAAGGTGTGTACCCTCGAGCGACTTGTAAGGTTATTTACTAACTACTAACTTGTTTGCTTGTTTTGTTGAGTGCCTTTTAATAGGTACTATGTCAACGGAGGGCAATAACCGAGTTTCTAACGAGGAACCAACACTTGTGGATGTGATGAGGATTTTATCCGACTTAACAAAAAGAATGGGCTTCGTAGAAAATGATATAAGGGAGATGTCACCTCGAGTCTTCTTTGAGGGACACACAAGTAAGATAGCTCGTCGAGAATCTTCTCAAACCATCTCCCCCACTACCTTCCATCACTTATACAATCCATCTCCGCAAATGGCTACCCCACCCACTCTTGGGCTTCCCACTCAGCAAAATCCTACTAATCCAAATATCAACCTTAATCCCATTCTAACCCCACAAGCTTACGGCCAAACAAACCTTCCAAATCCAAATCTACCACTTCGAAATGAAACTCCAAGAGCCAATGATCCACATGATGATCTTGACGAGTATGACGACAACTATGAAGAACAAATGGGGAGACAAGGAGCACAAGGGAGGTTTGAGAATAGAGGGGGCGGTAGAGGAGGTAGAATGCAAATGCACATGCAATGGGGAAGGCATGGCGGTCATCGAGACTGTGGAAATCAAGAGTTCAATTATGGGAATGATCATTATGGTGACCATGAAAACTATGGAAGTCGTGATCACGGGATCAACTCCATCAAGGTTACTCTTCTAAATTTCAAAGGTACTAGTAATCCCGAAGAATACCTCAATTGGGAAACTCAATATGATCGAATTTTCCAAACTAATGACATAACCGAGGTGAAGAAAGCTACCTATGCTATTGCTTAATTTGAAGGGTTTGCTTTGACTTGGTGGGACTCCATAGTAAGAGGTAGAAGAGATATGAGAGTCTACGTCATCCCTACTTGGGAACAATTGAAGATGATCATGAGGAGAAAGTACATCACCGAGCGGTACAAGTAAGATCAACTCAAAAAGATCTTCACATTGGGGCAAGGATTCAAGAGCGTTGAAGAGTATGATGATGAGTTTCAAACCTTGAAAATGAGGGTTGACCTTGTAGAAGAAGAAGCTTATGCCACTACTCGATTTAGGGCCGGATTGAACAAAGAGATTGCTTCTCAAATTCGCCTTCACAAGTATCCAACTCTAGATGAAACGGTTGAAGCGGCTATTGAAGTAGAGGCGGGACTCAAAGAGGACAAACAATCCAACCCAAAAGGGTTCTCAAACTCATGGGGTAAGGGCAAGGAGGTTGGAAATTCTTCCAATTGGTCTAAATCCAAAGACACAAGGCAAGAATTCAAGAAACCGTTTGAGAAGAACCTTCGACAAGAGCGGAATGTTCCAAAGCACGTACCAAAAGAAGGAGGTAATAAGCCACTATAATGTTTCAAATGTCAAGGTTGGGGCCATAGAATGAGTGAATGTCCTAATAGAAAAGTTTTTGTGATAAGAGAAGACATTCCTTGCCTCGTGGATAAGGAAGAACATGTGGGTGATTTTGATGCTCCCCAAGGTGAAGATGATAACTTTGGGAATGATGAGGAGTTTGCACAAGAAGCCTTGGAACAAGAAGGGGATATCACCGTTCAAAATTATATTGCAAGAAGGGTCATGATTAGCCAAGCTATGGATGATCCAAGTCAACGGGAAAACCTTTTCCATGCTAAATGTCTCATCAAAGGTAATGGATGTGTCTTAATTGTGGATAGCGGGAGTTGTGCCAATGTAGCTAGTACTACTTTGGTAAAAAAATTGAATCTTCCAACTACAAAACATGCCAATCCCTACAAACTTCAATGGCTTAATGAATATGGGGAATTGAAGGTGCAAAAACAAGTATTGATTAAGTTCAAAGTGAGGGATTACCGCGATGAGATCTTGTGTGATGTGGTTCCAATGCAAGCTTGTTACCTACTACTTGGAAGACCTTGGCAATTCGACTGTATGACTAGACATGATGGAAGAACCAATAGGTACTCGGTGTTGTTGAATGATCACCGGTACCTTCTTCAACTAATGACACCGTTGCAAGTTGGGGAGGTATATCAAAAGATGAGGGAACTTAAGGAGAAAGGCAAGGGTGAGGGAGAAGGAACTAGTACGGAAGTTGCTAAGGAGGGAGTAGCAAAACGAAGGGAGTCTAAGGGAATGGACAAGGTTGCCCTCTTGTCAAATTATAAGGAGATCAGGGAGGAGGTGGAGGAACAAAGATCGGTGATCCTTATCATGCATAGGGATTACCCCTTACTTACTAATGAACTAACCTCTTCTTTTCCTAGCTTTATTTCTTATCTTTTGCAGGATTATGAGGATGTATTTCCCGAGGAACTCCCAAGGGGATCGCCACCCCTTAGAGGAATAGAAGATCAAATAGACTTTATCCTGGGGTCTCAATTGCCAAACAAGATAGCTTATCGAAGCAACCCGGAGGATACAAAAGAACTTCAAAGGCAAGTTGAGGAACTCCTAGCTAAAGGCGTTGTGAAAGAAAGCATGAGTCCTTGTGCGGTACCGGTCATCTTGGTTCCAAAGAAGGATGGGACTTGGCGAATGTGCATGGATTATCGAGCCATCAATAAGATAACTGTAAAGTATCGCCATCCCATACCTCGTTTAGATGACATGCTTGATGAGTTGAATGGTTCTTGCATCTTCTCTAAGATTAATCTTAGGAGTGGTTACCATCAAATCTGGATGAAACCCGGTGATGACTGGAAACCGCATTCAAGACCAAGTTTGGTCTATATGATGGTTGGTGATGCCTTTTGGTCTCACTAACGCTCCTAGCACTTTTATGCGTTTGATGAATCATGTGATGAAGCCATTCATTGGCAAGTTTGTGGTTGTTTATTTTGATGATATCTTAATGTATAGTAAAACCATGGATGAGCATGAGGCCCATTTGAAATGTGTGTTTGAGGTACTTCGTCATGAACAATTGTATGCTAATATATCGAAATGTTCATTTTGTGTTGATGAGGTTGTGTTTTTGGGCTTTGTGGTGAGCTTAAGAGGCGTTGAAGTGGATGAATCCACGATAGACGCCATTAGAAATTGGCCAACACCTACATCTATAGGAGATTTTCGGAGTTTTCATGGGTTGGCTACTTTCTATAGGCAATTTGTCAAGGGTTTTAGCACTATAGCCGCTCCTTGGCCGAGGTTATCAGAAAGGATAAACCTTTTTCTTGGGGTGATAAGCAAGCGAAGGCTTTTGAGTCCTTGAAGGAAATGCTTAGCTCCGCACCATTATTGCAATTACCCGATTTTGAAAAGATATTTGAAGTTGAATGTGATGCTAGCAAACTAGGTGTTGGTGCCGTTTTAATGCAAGACCAAAAACTAATTGCCTATTTTAGCGAAAAGCTCAAAGGTGCAACTTTGAATTATTCTACTTATGATCTTGAATTGTATGCTTTAATTCGTGCATTGGGTAATTAGCAACATTACTTGTGGCCTAAAGAGTTTGTGATTAGAACCGATCATGAGTCTTTGAAACATCTTAGGGCCCAAGGAAAGTTAAACAAAAGGCATGCCAAATGGATTGAATATCTTGAAACCTTCCTTTATGTGATTCATTATAAAAAGGGAAAGGATAATGTTGTGGCGGATGCCTTGTCTAGAAAATATGTCTTGATCAATACTTTGTCTTCTAAATTGTTGGGTTTTGAACTCTTAAAGACATGGTATCCCAAGGATCCCATTTTTGCTAAAATCTTCTAAGATTGTAAAGAATGGGAAAGGGAAAGGTGGCTTCGAGATAGATCTTCTATTCCCTATTCCAAGTTTGATGGTTTCTTGTTCAAGAATAAGAGACTTTGTGTGCCCATGAGCTCTTGGAGTGAACTCTTTGTGAGGGAGGCAAATGATGGAGGATTAATGGGTCATTTTGGTATTGATAAAACCTTGGAGATTCTTGAAGAATAATTTTACTGGCCTAAAATGTGTAATGATGTTGCTAGAATTTGTGGCCAATGTGTTGAATGTAGAAGTGCTAAATCTAGACTTCTTCCCCATAGTTTGTACACTCCTCTCCCCACCCCTCAAAGTCCTTGGCTTGATATTTCTATGGATTTTATTTTGGGTTTGCCAAGGACTGAAAAGGGAAATGATAGCATTTTTGTGGTTATTGACCGATTTTCAAAGATGGCTCATTTTATTGTATGTCATAAATGTGATCAAGCTTCTCAAGTTGCATCTTTATTTGTTGATAATGTGGTCAAGTTGCATGGTATTCCCAAGACCATTGTGAGTGATAGAGATCCTAAGTTCCTTAGTCACTTTTAGAAGGAATTGTGGGGTAAACTTGGTACTAAATTGTTGTTTTCTACCTCTTGTCACCCACAAACCGATGGCCAAATCAAAGTTGTCAATAGGACCTTGGGTTCTATGCTTCGAGCCATCGTGAATGGAAAGTTGACTTCTTGGGAAGAACATTTGCCTTTAGTTGAGTTTGCTTATAATAGAGTTATTCATAGCACTATTGGCATGTCTCAATTTGAGGTTGTTTATGGTTTTAACCCACTAACCCCTTTAGATCTCACTCCTTTGTCTCAAGATGTTGTTTTGAGTTTAGATGGAAACAAAAGGGCCGAGACTATGAAGAAATTGCATGAAAAGGTGCGACTTCACCTTGAGAAAAAGAATCAAGATATGGCCAAGAAAGCAAACAAGGGTCGTAAGAGAGTTGTGTTTGAACCGGGAGATTGGGTGTGGGTACACTTTCGCAAGGAGAGGTTTCCAACCAAGAGGAAGACCAAGTTGATGCCAAGGGGAGACGGGCCATTCCAAGTGCTTGCAAGGCTCAATGATAATGCCTACAATGTTGACCTTTCATCGGAGTATCAAGTACACAACACTTTCAATATTTTTGACCTCTCACTCTTTGATACTTGTGATGGTGATCCTTTAAATTTGAGGATAAATTCTTTTCAAGAAGGGGATAATGATGCAATCCAAGTTGCATCAAGGTCACTCCCAAGTAGCCAAGCTCGGGACCTCCAAGCTTTACAAGGGCTATTCATGAAGATAGAGGTGCTTGAGCACACCTTGATGCCAAAGAGGGGATTTCATGCCTTGATGATTGCTTGGAAGAAGGAAATGAGGCCTAGTTTGCAAAGTAGGACTATATTTGCAATTTTTACTCAAAGAGCCACTTTTGGACTACTTTTGTAATAAATTAGCCTAAACTATAAATAGTGAGAATATCTCACTTTGAGTCTTAGTTTTTGATGATTATACACTTGTCTTCTCTACTTTTGTTTTTCCTTGATGGGCTACTTTATGTGCTTTCTACTGGTCCGAGATCTAAGGAAGCACATTTCGAGATGCTTGCTATCAATAATCTTTCTCGAGGATGGGTTTCCCTATCTAATCCCTCTTTTGTTGAAGACTATGTAATACCCAATAACAATGGCATGATTATTGACTTCTCCGAGAAGATGATGTGCGTACGGTTGGTCCAACCGTCTTGCTACGATTGCAACTCAGATCTTTATGGTTATAGCGTGCATGATGACAAGTGGAAAGCTTTCCGGTCCAAAGAAAACATACCCCCTTTGAACCCAATATCGGAATCCTCAGAATATGATGACGAGCCGAGTCCTTTGACAAATCGCACGGGTAATCTATTGAAAGCCAGTTGGTCGAATGGTTGTATAATTGTAGACAATCACTTGTACTAATCATTCGTGATTTGGAGCATGAAATAGAGGTGCAAAATAATGCATTGGAGCTCGATTATGTGGATAGTATGCATTTTCCTCAGGATCCACCACCCATTGAAGGGATCTGGGAGGTTAATATCTCCCATGTTGTTCATGAAGATGTGCTTCGTGATAACTTTGCTAGTGGCGATCTAGTTTATCTAGGCAAGAAGAATTCATGTCTAAGGTTTTCTTTGGTTATCTTGTACTCTCGTTCTGAAGTTAGTCATGCTGTGTGTACATGCACATTTGACTTGGAGGTGAACCGTAATGAAGCAGAGAGTCTATTCGTTGCCAAACCAATTTGCTGCAAGCCCCGCGATATAGAGGTGCAATCGGGCCTGTTTTCCTGCAAGGAGTTATTGTAAGTTTCTCCCGGCCCCTTCCAGTTGCAATTGCAACGAAATTTGAAGTTTGTTTGTTAGTGTTTTCAACACTTACATGAGTCCATCTAGCTAATTATGTATGTCGTGACTAGAATTATATAAATAAGCAGATTTTTTCCATTCCTTTCTTGTACAACACATTTTTGACCTCTAGATCATTCTTATTAATCAGGGGAGGGTATTTGTTCTCTGTGAACATCAAAGGTTGTTGACAATGGAGTTGATGTATTTCAGCATGTATTTAGGGACATTCGGACTTGCTGTTGATCGAATAGATGTATAGTTTTACATTTTTTCTTAAAGATTTTTGAGGTATCTTCTACATAGCTTGGATGAAAGGTTTAAAGTACCAAAAATCATTATTCTAATTTTTATATTCCAAAAGTTGATCTTCTGGAATAAAGTTTTTATTTGATGAAGTAACTGATTTCATTGATGGCATCCACTAGATGCTAAAAATGAACGAGTACAAAGACGTGCTAAGAAATATAAATCAGCTCCCCACAGAAAATAAGTCTAAAGGTTTAGGGAGCTAATAAAGTAGAAGAGTAGGATGAATCGCGGTTGAGATTATTGGTCGGTGGTGGTTGTCACAGTGTATCGGAGCAACCTCTATATCACAGCCTAAACCCATTGGGGAGAGAATAAAGCGCAATATTTTCTGCTTTCTGTATTTGCAGTATTTTCTTGTATATTTAATTACACACACATATCACCATATGTGTGTATATATAGAGAAATAATTAGGGTTAACTTAATTACTCTAATGGGCTTAAAAGTACCCCTTATGGGTGGGTTCAAATTTTCTACAACAACTCTCTCACACAGTTTGGGGGGCCGTTCACACCGGAACCAATATTTTAATTTATTGAAGCACAATTTCTCTTCAACTCTCGTTGATGTATTTGTCACCAACTTCCAATTTGCTGAAGCACTGTCTCTTCAATTCCCGTTAATCCACTTGTAACCAAAATCCAATTTGTTGAAGCACTTTCTCTTCAACTTTCATTGATAAATTTGTCACCAACTTTCAATTTGTTGAAACACTCTCTCCAACATTTCAAGTGTTGATGCATTTTTCCATCAAACTTATATTCAAGCTCTCCTCTACCACCAAGCTTATATTCAATATAAATTGCTTGATATTAATTTTAAATATAGTCTTTTCGAGGAGGAATTGAAAAAGGTAGAGAGTATTGCTAAATTATTAAAGCCATTTTATGCGAGATCACTACACTGTTTTTCAAAAGCAAATACTCAACTGGAAATTTGTATCTACCTAATGTGTGGAAAATTCAATTGTTGCTAAAGGAAGCAAACAATAGTAGTAGCAAGTTATGAATGAGATGGCTATTTTTTGTTGGATATTTTTGACGGGCACAATCGGTTTCTCACAATTTAAATTTTATTATTGCAAATTAACGACTCGCTTTGGTCTTACAATTCTTACACTCAATATTTTTGCTCTCACACTCTAGCAACTCTATTTGTTGCTTTCTCTTATTCCTCACTGTCGCGCCCCATTTTCGGACTGGCCAAAATATGCTTGCAACATCCGGCTCTTTCTGCCTTTGTTTTGGAAAGGGTTTAGAGTCGCCACCTAAATTTTAGGAAACTTAGGAAACCATTTTGTATGTAAAACTCTGTTTTTAGTCTGCGGAAACGTTTGAGATTCTGAGTAAGAGTTTTGGTTACTCGAAGGGAAGGTGTTAGGCACCCTTCAGAGCCTATCCGAAGATAGTCCTTAAACTCAGTTTAGAAACAATATTTGGGAAAAGTTATTTGCTCATTATTTGCTAGAAAAGGGTGACAAAAACATATTTTTTTTTAATTTAAGAAAACTCAAAGTATATGACACATGCCACTACAATAGGCAAAAATATGAAATATGTTTGTGGTAAAAAAAAAAAGATGAAACATATGTACGTACATGTCAAAACATATGAAAAGTTTAATAACAATACTTTTATCGTAATTATAATTAAAGTATGTAAAACTTTATGATTTATAAGAAATATATACTTAAAAGCTATGTAAAAAGATGAAGATATTATTTATAATAAATATGCCTTTGTAAAATAAAATATATGTAGTTCTTAAAGTTTGAGAAAGTTTATGACATGTTTATTAAAAGGAAAGTAAAGATGACGTATGTATATTTAAAATATAGGAAATCATGTGAAAAGTTTATTATTTCAAAAGATTTGGATAAGTAAAAGTATGTAAGAAATATATTGGTAATAGAGAAAAGATATTAGAGAAAATCATATTTTTGTTTTGTAAATATATTTCATGTAAAAGAACAATTTTGAAAACTGAGCAGAGAACGAGATTTATTTGTTTTCATGTAAGGGAGACTTTTATTCGTAAGGTAAAAATGAACATGCATTGAATATGAAAGAAAGTATTATGTACGTAAATGTAATTGTGATAAAATAATATATGTATAATTAAGTAGGAAGAAGGATAAGTAAAAATATAAATATATATACCTTGTGGTAGATAACATATGACATATATACCTTGCATTGTTAGGCTTCAAAAATCTGAAAGTCTCAAAATATATATATAGAGTATAGCAAATATTTGTAAAATATTGGGGTTAGAATAAGAGAATCCGCAAGTTAAATATAATGGAGGCTCGCCTAAATTAGATAAAGCATTCTATAGTTTAAAGCCTAAGAATGACTAAATATTGTTTGAAATATATTGAATCGCTAATTAATATTTTTGAAAATCTACCGCGAGTTATTTGGAACAAAGTCCTTCTTGAAACAAAGCCTAAGTTAGTTAATAAAAAATCTGCACTATTCACCATTTATCACTACTATTTTTGAAAGTGTTTAAACACTAATTTTAAAGGATTTAAAAGGGAATTTAGAAATATTTGCCTAAGCTAAAGGAATGAAGGAAAACTCTTTCAAAATTTCAAACTAAATATCCTAATCAAACCAAATGGTAAGCCGAAGGATAAATGTTAATCGAAGTCACAAAGAAAAACACATATCCAAATAATACAAGGTTAGTTAAACAAATTCAA
This sequence comes from Jaltomata sinuosa, assembly GCA_003996215.1. Taxonomy (NCBI): domain Eukaryota; kingdom Viridiplantae; phylum Streptophyta; class Magnoliopsida; order Solanales; family Solanaceae; genus Jaltomata; species Jaltomata sinuosa. The sequence goes on along the minus strand of QJPP01002536.1, from coordinate 5,247 downwards.
ATAATAAGAAAAACATATAGAAAATAAAGGGCTAAGTATATTAAGTTCCTTTGAAGGAATTAATCTCCTAGTGAGTGACTCCGAAACACCGCGATGGTTCCTAATAGTTGTTCGACCCAAAACATATTTGGGCCGAGATTGAGTTTCAAATGAGAACTCCAACTCTCCGGGGTGTACATGAAACAAAGAAAGGTGATAAGGATTAGTAACTTGCATAACAAAGTTTACAAAAATATAGAAATATGCCAAACTTAACAATAAAGTGATAAAGAAAACAAACATGCTATTTGGTAAATACACAAGAATATATGAAAGACGACATGTAACCATATTTGCTTCATTTTTTAGCAAATGATCGAATTTATTTGACTAGAGCACAAACGAACTAACATGAGATGATTATCCGAAAAGAACTTAGGCAAAACGAACATTTTCAACACTAGTCGATTATTGGAAAACAAAGTACACAACAAGTAGCAATATAAAACTTTATTATTATTTATTTCAAGTAAAGAAAGTAGTTATGAAACAAATCACTTCAAAAAGATAACACTAATAACCGGGAGATTAAAGGAGAACTAAACTACTACGTTGGCTTATAATGAGTTCCTTAAGCTAGTATTCCCGAAATTGATCCCGAGTTAAAACCAAAACAATGAAAATACGGGCAGCCCTCTTCTTCTAACAAATGCACACTAAATCAACCACTTTTTACTAGGATTAAGGTGTTTTGAAGAAAAGTTAGATTACAAGCAAGACCACGATATTTTACAAACGCCGAAAAATATAAACATGATATATACATTCCTATCCTAAACAACATTTTTGGGACTAAAAAAAAAATGACAAAACTTATTGCAAACTTTTCTATCTTAAGAGATTGAACTACAAGAAATGCAAGCATAACAACATATACTTTTCGGGTTTACACGAAATTAATCAACTAACCAAAAATGAAGACAAACCAATTAACGAATTGGTCCGCCAACTTCACTATGACACAAATTTAAATGAAGAAAAGCGAGAGTCACGACTCAAATTTCAACTTTGCAAATTAAGTGGTACTCTTGATACTTAGGCAAATGTATGTCAACAAAAACACATAAGGAGAACATTCAAACCAACTATGGCTACTGCAATAGTAAAGTTCCATGCTTGTTCAATCATATATAAGGTTCAAAGTCACCACTTCCGCACCCACATCTTGAAACAAATAGCACAAAAGGTCTACAAACAAACGGTTAACCATGTTGAGGGCTTGAAACTTGTAGTCTTATCATCCTAATCTAAAGTTTTAAGACTTTAAATCCTTTTTACGCTAAACGAAGGCTGCCAACACCTTGCGGGAACGAAAAAATTATAAAAGGCGAACTAAACAATTATTATAGTCATTCAAGTGATCACAACAAAATCCTTAAACATTCAGCGGTAAAAACCCGGAAAAACTCGAAGCCTCTTGAGGTTCATTTCAAGCTAATTCAAGGTTATAAATACTCTTTCAATACACCATCGACCTTAAATACAAACCAACATCCCGACAACTACATTACTTCAAATCTTGCTCAATAATTCGTACCAAACAGCCAACCATTTACAACAATTAAACCAAACCTCGAATTGTAAACATTTCACAATCACATAAGCTAAACCAAACGGCCAGAAACTGATTTTGTTTCACATTTTAAATGCCTAAAATCAGCCAAACAAGAACAAACAAAACCCGCACGAATCAATGGATCACAAAACTAAACATAAAGTAATTAGACGGGATAGGATTTACCTTGTGTTAGGCAGCGATTGAAGCCGTTGAGTGTTGAATTTCAAACTAGCGACTTCCGACTCCGACTCCGGTTATCCGAATAGAGCAAACGAAACAACAGGAAGCAAAACGGATAGTGAGTATATGGAAATCGACAGTAACAACCAGAGAACAATTTTTGTGAGCTATTGATTTTAGTTTCTGATTTTCGGCCTTCAATGGATGCCAAAATCTGTCAATTTTTCGTCGTGATTTTTTCTCTCCTTTTTTCCGTTCCTCTCTGTGTGTGCGTTCTGTGTTCTTGTGTGTTCTCCTCCCCCCTTTCAATGGAAACCCAAGGGTCCTTTTATAGCCCAAGTTGAAGGCTCAAACGGCTCTTTCCAAGAATTCAAAATTTGAATTCTTGGAAAGCCAAGTTGCAAAAGAAAAATGATGAAATCTGAAGAAAAGATGAGATGAGATGTCTACCTTTTCAGGCGGATTTGAAAGATGATGGTGACGGGTCGGCGGTGTGGGGCTCGGACGGTCGGTGAACAGCTGGATTTCCTCTTTTCCGAGGTCTGCAACCGGCGGTGGCGACCTTTCCGAGGCTACCAAAAGCCTCTGAAAAGGGGAAGGGACGCTGTGAGGTGACGGGAGAGGGTGTGGTCGTCGTTTGCCCGCAAAATCCGGCGGGTCTTGGGGGTTTTGGGCGGCGGCAGCAGGGTATGGGGGTGGGGGTTGTCGGTGGGGTTGGAGAGGAGTGAGAGGGGTTTGTTTGGTTTTGGATGAAAGTGGAGTGAGAGAGTGGAGAGAATAGGGATTAGGGGTGGGTTTAGTTGAGGAATTGGGCTGGTGGGGCGAATTGGGTAGTGGGCTTAGGAAAAATTGGGCTGGGTTAGGTAATTAGGTAATGGGCTAGGGAGTTTTGGGTCGGTTTTGGCTGTTTGGGTAGTGGTTTAGGATGGTTTGGGCTGAAACAAATAAGGATTTGGCCCAAAACTTGGTAAATGAATTAGTTTGTAGGAAAAAATTCAATTTTCCCTAATCGTTTTTCCACTTAATTAATTTAACGATGCTTTCTTTCATCCCAATTAATTTTCAAATACGTATATAGTTGACTTAAACATAATTTTGATGTGCGTAATCGCAATCCTCAATCGATAGAATAATATTTAGGAAATGTTATAGCGGTACGACAAAAATTTCATTTAAAATAAAAGTTACTATACCAATAACTAAAGAAAGAATTATAAAATATTTTTGGGGTGATTTTATAAGATACAATATTATTAGTAATTTATTATTATAAAAAAGTAAAGGAAATCATTTTTAAACAAAACGGTTATTGGTGCCAAAATTAATATAAAATTAATATAGAAATAAGAAAATTATTTTGGAAAAGTCCTCGGGATTAAGAAGCATATAAAAAATTAATTATGGGAAAAAGGAGGGCCAAAATTGGGTGTCAACACTCACTTGTTTGTTGCTTTGCTTACTTTCTTTGAGCACACACACAACTCAAATGAACCACCTCTATTTATAGGTGGTAATGGAAGAATCTAGCTAATGATATTTACTACACTATTCTAGAAACTTCCGCCAACTACCTATTTCTAGAACTATCAATTCTAGAGTATTTCTAGACTTTTCTCTAGAATACTCATCCTAGAGATCTTCCTTAATTTCTCTACAACTCTTGAATATTCCAGATTCTTCTTTGGTATGTCTTAGATATTAATTAAGTTAGTGATGAATTCTTAATACTCCCCCTCAACACCAACTTAATTTGTTCTTTGCATCCATTATGAGCGAATTCTGAAACTCTACAAGCATCATGACGTTCATTCCCTTTGGGGATCTCAATATCCATTGGATTACTCCGTTCCCTTCTCTTTGAAGCTTCTTCAAAGATAATAGTCTCTTTGATATTGACCACCTCTGCTAATAATGCATCTATATACTTGGTGCTTAGATGTTTTGATCGTGTTGTCCTTAGCTTCTTAGTTGAGGTTGCAGAGCTTTTTGGACTTCGTGAACCTCTTCTGGGGCTTCATGTACTCCAGTTTTTCATGGACTCTTATTATCTCCTTTTGAAGAAATCTCTATGTGATTTATGTTTTTCGCTCACCTCTTGTTCTGATTCTGCCATACTTTCTTGTCCTTCTTCTTCAATCTTATGTCGTAGCTCTTGCTTCAATTCTCTTAAATCTAGTAGGGCAACTTCTTTATACCACCATGTTGGTACTTCATCAAATACCACATAAGTTGTTTCGATTGGCATGACACAGATTGACTCTAATCTACTTTCCTCCATGATTGGCGAGCTTGTAACTTTCTTTCGATATATTTTTACGTCATCTGGTACGAATAGGACATAGTTTTCAGCAGTTGTTAATTGTGACACAGATAATAAGTTCTTTTTCACACCGGAAACGTGGTAGACATTCTGAAGTTCCACTTGTCTCGAGCTGTGATGAGGCACGAATATCGTCTTGTCAATATGAGTTATTGGCATTTTTGAATTATTTCCAGTCACCACTAAATCGCTTTTATAGTCGCTCATGTTGATAAGCTTTTTCTCATCGTTAGTCATGTGATTAGAGCATCCTGAATCAATAATCCAATCATGTTCATAATCAACTAGTTTCTCACTTACAATTGCAAGTGCAAGCTCTTGTTCTTCGTTAGAGTGAAAGGTCACAAGCTTTTCCTGTTGATTTCTTTCTTCAACTGCATAAGAAGTCTCAAAATCCCAAGCTTCTTCTTCATCGTTCTTGTTTTGGGTAGAAGTAACGACGTTTCCTTCAACTTTCTTGTACCAGCAGTCTCTGGCATAGTGTCCTTTCTTTTCACAGTTATAGCATTTCTCCATTTTTTGTTTGTGGAAACCTTGGCTTGCTTGCTTATTATATCGTTGATTTCTTTGAGGTTGAATCTTTTGGGCTCCCCCTGGCCATGAGCTTCTCTCTTTGTCCATTTTTCGATAGCCTTGCCTTTTGATGAAGAACGCTTTATCTTCATCTTTTATAGAGAGACTTGATAATGGCTTCTCCAAGTTTTCTTCATTCGCCAGCAGATTCTCCAACTTAGATAAAGTTGGTTCTGTGGTCTACCCCTGTGTGACCGTAATTATGTCTTTATACTCCGGCCTTAGACCATTAATAATGATTCTCCTCATCCTTGTCTCTGTGATAGCATTTTTTGGATCTAATTTTGATATTTCATCAGATAAAGATTTTACTTTTGAAAAGTATTGACTGATCGTCATATTCCGTTGTGAGATCGACAAAAACTCATTTTAATGCCTTTCTAATCTCGCATCATTCTTTTTCGTAAAGATTGTCGTCAGCGTGTCCCAAGCTTCTTTGGGTGTCTTGGCATTCTTAATCCGTTGCAGGAACTCATCCTCAATTGTTACAGTAAAAGCATACATGACCTTTCCAGCTTTAACCTTCCACCTTTTTGCTGCTTCGATATCAGTTGGTGGTGTATTGTCTGAGCCACCA